>JAKCWG010000788.1:0-96739 GCA_021464415.1 Lonicera japonica
GTATTATTGTGACGCCCCGAATCACGTCAAGAGGTTTAAACCTCTGGGGGCTGATTAATCATAGTGCCATATGCTACTGTGGGTTTAAAGTATATAATTTAAAACTTCGTTGATGACAAATCATGTGTAATGTCTCATTTAAAAAAAAAATCGGCATGTGAAATTCGTAAGTCAACAGTCCAAACATGTTAATAATAAAATTAATTTTGTACAAATCTTATTCACATCCAATAATATATTAAAATCACTCCACATATTTAAGGTAACTCGAAATACAATTTTAGATTAGGAATCCAGTTTAGCTCATTAAGAACTAGTTTATATACAATTACATGAGACTTTACAAGTACAAAGACAATTATACAGCTTTGTCCTTCACATAAAAAACTACAAAATGGTCTATAGACATCAGAGACTTCTAATAGAATATATAGTGTGCTACGTCGTGAAGCCTAGCCTGCAAAATGTTGAAAAAAGGGAATGAGGAAAATGCGTGCTCAGTGGGAACTAATATAATTTTTGCATAAGAAAATATAAGTAGTCAATCGAAAACACGTGCATTTAATGGAAACTAAGTAGTATGGTTTACTGCAATAATAAAGAGAATAGTGCAATGCCCGTCACACACTTGGCATACCAACCCCCCCCCCCCCCCCAAAACAAAATACCATCTTATGCACCAAAAGCTAACTTTACTTATTATTCTTGCTCATATGTTCCATTGATGTAGTACTTGATCGACTCACGCATCCCAAAAGGTTAATGATTTAGTTTAGTGTCATACATTCACGTTACTAGCTTCCCATGGTTCATCATGCTAAAGTAAATCTTGACTCCATGATAAGGGCTTAGAAAGTGTAGTCTACACTTACACTATTCGAATGCCCCGTGCATATGGGAAAAGTTACCTCTCTATGCCAATTATTATAGATTTTTACTTTAATTATAATTCATTATGAATTATATACTTCTTTATCATTATGGCACTACTGCTAAAAGGGCCATCAAATGTGTGTACATAATTGCTCGTATACTGGGACTAAGGCCATCTCTATGATTCTACACTAAGTGTTATTTCCACATTAACTAAACACCTATCCAACTCTCTTGGATTTAGTTATCACTTTGATTATTAGTATACTATGGAATTCGGCAATAATGTCCCAACTACTAATCCATGGCTACAAGGCACCTAATTAAGTATTACCATGTAGTTATTAACTCATTATGAAGAAAGGTCAAGCCATCACAACCTAGCGGATAGTTGTAGACTATAAGCTTTGTATTTCAATTTTAATCATTAATCCTTCATGTTCATTATTAATCCAACATTCCTACTAAAAGTACGTACATTTGAAGTACTCGTCTCTCAATTCTAACAACAACCAGAGGAGCATAGAATAATAGTAATGACAATAACCAGAGATATAATATAACAAAAATAATAAGAATAAGTGCGTAAGCGTCCAAATGTATCATATCTTTAGTATAGTGCCCCAATTTCACCTTGTAGTCGACTAGGCCTAGAGCATCAATTCCCGAAAGACCCCAAGTTCTAAATTACTCATGCCTCCTCCAAGTGAGTGAACCACCTAAGGACTAAGTTCTAACTTGTAATTCATTTGAAGTTATACCTACATAAGACATTTTTTCGAGGACTACCCTCTAAATAGTTAAAAAGAAAAATACTTATGCAAGCAAGTTCCTTCAAGAATGGAACTACTCTAGGAAACTTCCACTTTATACGGTGAGCACCCAGTCGTACTGAAACTACATCCCAAAAACAGTCTTATCGGTAGAGCCACATGAAACAACTCCACTTATGGGAAAACTCCTACGCTCGGGACTATTAGACTCACTCTTCACCCATGGGAAGCCAAAATACATCGAGTGGGCTATCCTCTTCGATGGACTTTCAATCACGTGGCCATCAGGCCTTCCCTATTTTCCTTCCACGGTTTTAGGCCTTTCACCCAAGAAACATGTGTCCCATGTTAACCCAAGCCACACAGTTCATAACATTTTTACTCCATCATTAATCCAACCTATATATGTGTTTGCAAGCATTAGTAATATATAATCCATCATTATTACAATAAGTCCACTCACATCCACAACACACATATGGTTAACAACAATAAGTAAATATAAAGCCAAACGCATATATACGTATAGTCATCCACATACTCAAATTCCAAATTGTGCCTCATCACTTTCAGTTTAGCTATGTATTCAATGCTCTAGATTCATCATAATCCACTACACCATTTCGCAAAATTAGTAACAGACGAATTTTTTTGTTTCTAACACCCAAAGTCCGTTACAAAGGTGTAACATAATTAATCCGTTACTAAGAAAAATTATCTGTTACTGATACAAACTAATATCATCTTTCCCTTATTTCAATAAATAAAGGATCCAATATTATTTTAGCAACGGATTATCTGTTACTAATCTGTTACTTATTAATTCCACTTATTTTTGTTAAAAACAAAATTCGAAATTTTCACATAACAAGCCCCAATTTTTTCACACCTACTCTCACATCCCGCTCACACTGAGAACCCCCAAAATCTCATTCATCCCGCTCATACTTCATCCTCCACAACTCGCTGGTTATTGCATCTCCTCTTTCTTTCTCTCTAGTTTGCTAGTAGTGATCTGCATTTTCTTTCATGCCCTAATTTTCTCTCTCTCAGATCTCCGCCTTCACTCCGCCCTTCCATCAAATCTCTATCTTACAGCTCCTCTCCTCCAACCCACGCTCATCCCTAGCCTCCCCACCAAATCACAAACTCCATTTAGATCTCGATCAAATACCCATCCCTAAATCGATTACTCGCTTATCTTTGCTCATCCACCGCAAATCAGTCCACCGCCACCATCACCGTCACCACGTATCTCACTATCTCAGGGTTTTGGCACAATATTGTTCAGGTAAGCTCTGTCCTTCTTCTAGCTTGTGTAGTTCATTTAATATGAATGAGCTTTATACAAATCTCTCTCTAACTTTGGGTTTTGGTTCATAGAACACAAATCTCTCCCTAGAGTACGCAGAGGTCTCAAGATACAGTTCGGTAAGCATTTTTTTTTATTATAGATTCATATTTGTTTTTAAATATGTTGGATTTACATTCACACTAATGCCCTCCTTGTTTAGTTCAAATGATTTTAGTAGTTTTCTATTATCTCAACTTTTAGATATTATATGTAGAGACAACGAACCCAGTTGAATGGTTCTACATATATTGCCTTAACTGAATAGGTTCCACAAACTTAAGTGTATAATTATATATAAGTATTCAACTTAAGTAGTTTTGGATATGGAAAGGCTCTACAAATTTATATACAAATTTATATGTGATTAGTTTGGTTAGTCATGAATTTGATCTCGCTTATTAGTGGGCATTCTCTATCTAGCAAATGAACACAGAGATATGTTGAGAATTTTTCTTTATGGATTCTTTGTGCTGTCTAGCTATATTTATTAAAACAGGACCAACACATAACAAGCTTAAGTTATAGCAAAAAAAAAAAAGAGCATACTTGATTAGTATTGGGTAGTTCTAGCTGTTACTAGATTATGCAAAATTGAAACCAAAAAAAGAATGAATGACAATTTCACCCGTGAATGATAAGTTAGACATGAAATTAGAAATTCTAATACTTTGAAAACATAAAAGTTTCATACTTGAGTGTTAAGGGTTTTAAATTTCCTAGTCTTACGTTGATTGATATGAGAAAAAACTAGTTTCTCAGCTTCATGCAATTCTCGATTATGCAAAATCGAAGCTTATTGGTTGGAAATATACACGTGCTTTTCAACTGTAATTCAAATGTAATGTGCTCTTTGTGCTTGATTCTACTGATCTGTTAACAGATCCGGTTGCTTCTTGAGAAGGCCCATAAACTGTCCGAGGAATGGGGCAACATACCAGCTTTAATTAGTTGCTTCTTGAGTCATCACATTTAGTTTAAAAGTAGAGCTTTCATGGGTTTGCTGTATGAAATGGGTAAGTAATTGTTTATTTAAGTTCAACCTTGTTAGCTCTTTTTTTTTTTAACATAATTTGTTTGACTTTTACCATTGTCCTCGTAAGTCTTTATTCAATTTGGTAAATCTTATGTTTTTTCATACATTTAGTTTATGATTTCGACCAATTGAATGGATGAGGATAAATGATATTGAAGATTAGATTGGCATATATCAAAGGTACAATTTCATGTTCTTTTCTTTTCACTATTGCAGATATTTGTTGTTAATTTATTTAATTCGTGCTTCCACTTGTTCAAATTCATTATTAGTCTTTGCGTACACTTTGGTTACATATATCTACAACTTTTAAAAACATCAATTTAGGATAAAAGCCCCAAATTCTTGAAATAAATTCATTATATCCAAACTAGTTGTTTACAGAATTTTGAGGTCAACTTCCAACAAGCATAACTTCGTCATCCTAACTCTAAATTGAGATCATAACCCATGGATAGAAAGGTATTGAAGTCTAGTTTCATTAGGAAGTGGTTTGAAAAGAAAATTCCAAGTATCCTAAGAGTTATGGCCAAAATAGTGAGTGTTGTCCAGAGAATCCAGCTTGGATTTGTACCAACTTTAACTAATAAACTGTATTAATTAACTGATACTTGGACGTTATATCTTGCATTTCTGGAAAGGCCTATATATTTAGTTTCAAATGCAATTTACGGTGCATAAAACGGAGTTTCCTACATTTAATTATCACTATTTTCGTACAACTGCGCCAATTTGCTATAAAGCTTAGCAGACACAAGTAAAAGAAGGCCAGTACCAACTTGGGGGTTTATAAAGGTGATATATATATATATATATCGATATAAATACTTCAATGTGTTAGTTGTACTTATGCATGTACTTGACATGCGTACATATCTATATGTAGTGCTGTTAGGACACGTTGAATATGCTTACTGTCTATTAAAGTTCATGCTGATGCAAGATCCTTCTAAATCTATTAAACTAAAGTTAATCTTTAATTAAAAGGAATATTGTGACTTTGTTCATTTCTTCTGCCTAAAATGATAAGCAATTAATTTTGTTGAACTTGTTTAGATGAATGAATTACTCGAAAAGGCATCGTATGAAAGTTGGGAAATACTTGAGGCGCAACATTAAGTGAATAAGTTGGCAAAGTCGACATAAGTGTTACAGGTAATTTTAACTTTTTGCAAATTAGGATGGAAAATTTCAACATGATTTGGTAAAATATGAACCAATGAAGTACTTATGATTTGCATGTTTCCAACGGATAAACTAATTCATGAGACTATAACTAAATAACGGTGTATGTAACAAGTAGGCTACACCAAGTAACGCATTGACACCCGAAAAAACCAAAAAGAATCATTAGGCCACACCAGCACAAGATGAATCCTGATAGTAATTGAGCTCTTAAACTTAGTTTTTACTTACTTAGAGTCTAAGCAGAGGGACTGTTGAAGATCTCTTTTGAAGAGGCAGTTGTGGGGTCTAGAGATTATGAGGCTTTTTGCTTATTTGTTCTCTGTTTTTTTTTCTTTAGGACTGTGGAAGGGTAAACTGATGATACTGCTATGGCTCTCGAGCCAAGAACTTAATTGGATATTTTTTTTCTCTTTTCCTTGATTTCTATTTTGGAATTTGGAAACTTTGGGGTTTTACAATTATGAGGTGGAATGAAAATTACGTATATCACTATATAATGACTAAAAGTAAATATATATATATATAGTTTGTACTTTGAATAAAGTATTCTAAAGGGATTTGGCTCCTCTAAAGTTCGTATGGCCACAGTATCGGTAATGCTGGATGAATCTAAGCCATTAAAATAAAATAAATGGTTAAAAATAAAAGACGTCACTTGATTACATAAACGAGGAGGAATGCTGTCGTTTTGTCAATTTGAACAATGGACGCCATCTCCTCGTGTTACCTTCTTAGTTGAGTTTTTGCAAACCAAAACCCATGTATTAGACTTCTCTGATTCTCTATGTCTCATTTATATTAAAAGATACTCTTTAGTCGTGGAAATTGAGTACATACATAGCTGTTATTTTGTTTAAAGTTTCGAGGGTTGTGGTGCCTCTAAAACTAGTGATCCAAATAAGCCTACTTCTACAGTAATGCATTTGCTAATTTTGCTTGTGTATAATGTAGTCCGTTCCCATTCCTTGTTGCAATCATGTTTTAAGTAACATGATCTTTACTATTCTTTAAGGCAAATTTGGATCTTTTTCAAGATAAAGATTATCCATGTCTCTAAATATATATAAATTCCTTCTTTTCCTCGTATATAAATTAGGAAATAAATCCTACTCTTGAGTGATTAAATTAGTGCATTTAGGGATTTATTTAGGGTGCTCAATTTAATAAATGCACTCTTTCTTTTAACCTAACTTTTTGTTTACTTTCCTTTGATTTCATTTACAGGGCAGAGGACTAACGCCCATAAGCCCCGCTCCCATTTATTTTTCTCTGAAGTCTTATCCACAAAACTAAGGCAGCTAATTACAATCGGAAGCTCCCTCAATGTGCTAATGATATTTTCTCTACCTATGTTATATATTGGGGGTTATATAATTTGTTCAAGCCTTGGTTGAAGTATATCTAATTTACTTTTATCTTTGTTATGTGCGCTTTGGGATATTTTTTTTTATATGATGGTACTTTATATTTTGACCTGACCATTTTAGTTTTAGTATGTTTGATGTATGGTTGGACATCTTTGGTACTTTATACTTGTGGACGGACATGTTTTTGTAAGAATACTAGTTTGATTTTTGGATGAATATTGGTTTGTTGGTTTTTGGATGAATATTGGTTTGTATGATGCCATTTGATCATTTTATGGGGATTTTTATTGTGTGCCAAAATTGTGTTGCTAAAACTAGTTGCATTTATAATTACAGAAATTTGTATTGTTCTGTATAGGGATAATGGATAAAAAAATAATTAATTTACACTATGTAACGGCTATAAACCGTTACAAATATGCAACAATTTTCTCATCTATAACAGTTTTATTTCGTTACAAACTATTAAAGATTTAATTACTTTTACGTCTAATTGTAACGGATTAAATCCGCTACTAAAATTAGTATAAGTAATGGATTAGTAACGTATTTATTCCGTTACAAAACTATTTTCTGTAACGTATTCTGGCTAATTTTAGTAACGGATATATCCGTTACTAAAGTGTTTCCCACGCCTAAATACTAACGGATTTTGTGTGTTAGAAACATTTTTTCTAACGCATTATATCCGTTACAAAAGGGCCATTCTGGTGTAGTGATCCTTAGCCCATCCACCCAAGTAGCTAACCATGTTACCGTTTCATTATACGCCCTTATATTGTGGTGGAACTATTCATTCTTAATCAATTCTTGTTATAGTGAATCTCAAGTGTTCGTTAAAAGCCTAACAAGTCAATTTTGTTATTTATAAGTCATATAACATATAATATAATGCTCTATCCAAAATTCACCTATCCGGGTAATTACAGCTACATGCGTTATTCCTAAACCAATGTTATTGACACTAAATCCTGTCAAGTTCATAATCATGTGTTTCCTAGGATGTATTGTCGTAATACTCCCACTAATAACTCTAATAATGATGTACTTATGTCATTAGGCTTAAATTTATTATATATGTTTCCACCTTGGTGGGTTTTAGTGCAAATTAAAAGAATAATGACTTACATGTAAAATTAGTTGTGTAAATGTGTATATTGATGGATTATAAGCCATAACCAACCATTAACTGTGAATAAAACTCAAAGGCCCCAAATTATAGTGCATACACTTAATACCAAATTGGTTTTGTATAAATCTTCAAGTATAATAAATTAAATGTTCAATTACTTGTACAATTACTTGTACAATCATGTAAATCAAGTGATATTAAGCTATTATCAACCACCAATTAAAGATTAAACTTACTCAGCCCACATGTAATCAACACAACCTAGGGTTTTCAAGGAAATCCCTAAATTTTGTAAAATCACTAATACAACACATAATAGTGTAAAAACAAGTTGAGTACTAGTGTTTCCACCTCAAATGAAGAGAATAAACAAGATTAAAGCTCCAATGGCGGAGAAAGACGGCTGAACTCCAAGGTTGTATAAGAAGCCCAAATCTTGAATCATTTGAGTAAACCACTAATATCTTCAAGAAATCTCCTCTCAATCTCTCTCTCTCTCTCTTGAGTTCTTTGAAGTTTTTGGGACGAAATTGGGGAATAAATGAGGTAAGTAGTGGGTTTTGTGGGGGATAAAAGAAAGTATCCCATTTTTGAAAAGATTTAAGATCCCAAAGTCAACTTTTCTTAAAAAAAGGTCTATGGCACATTTCCTCAAAGTGTGCACAAGTAAAGTTCAAAAAGTTTTTTTTATAAAATATACTCTCTCCGTCCGAAATTGCTAGTCCCTTTTGAGAAATTCAACTTATTAAAGACCCAACATTATTATTGTACTTTTTGCTTAATTTGCATTGATTTTCCCTTTTTATCCTTTTCTTTATTCAAAACTTTTTCTTGAAAAGTGAAAGTACAAAAGGGTATAATAGGTATGTATTTATATTTTATGGAAAGTGGACATTTATTTTAAGATATATAAAAATGGAAAGAGGGACCAGCAATTTGGGACGGAAGGGGTATTAAAAATGATTTGAGCAATTTCATTTTTTTTAAGATCAAATCAATATAACTTTACAAAATAAACTCCTAGACATACTCACACACAATAATATTACTCGTGAATATTCAATGAAGTTCTTAAATGTGTTGAGATTTTGGAATTCTTTGTGAATCTTCTTTTTGAATAAAATTCCTTGTAACACTTTGATTTTATTCATGACTTGAGATACTTGGAATAAAATCCATGAAGCTTTTTATTTATCAATCTAATTGCATTATAAAGAATGTTGTACTATATATATTCAATTCAAGTTAGATAATCACAATTTGAATTAAAATAATCAACATAAATATATATAACTAATTTATTAAAATATTGGTTCAACAAGCTCCCCCTTTTTTATTATGACAATTCAATAAGAAAGCTTTTGAGAACATAAATTTATTTAAAAGATTTTGAGATATTTAGGGAAAATTCCCCCCTCAAATATGCATGGATTTAGAATGATAATATCAACTAAGCATTTTGGTTATGAACCACATAAGGCAATTTATCATTTAGTGAAATAAATTGTATAGTAAATTTTAAGGCATTAAAGGAAAGCATGCTAAGGTATACTAAAATGTTAACCCAATATTCAAGCATACTAGAAGTTCAAGATTAACTTTTAAACAAGCATTAAAAGTTATAGCAACAAGTTCTTAACTAAGCATAATCAAAGAGTTTAAAATCTTAAACTATTTAAAACTAAAAACAAAAGTCACCCTCCTTTGAGCAAAGCCAAGTAAAGCCCTTCCTTTTCTCCCACATTATCAAAATCAAAATTAATCAATCATCTTGGGGCCATGAAGGCAATTAATAGCTGGGATAGATGGAATGGAAGGCATCCTTGTAATCCTTTTTGCAAGTTTTGTGGCGATCAAAATGACGACAATGCTCCATACGCATATCTTAAAGTTCGTGCATAATATCCGCCATAATGGGGGGAACGGGAATGGTTAGGGAGGGAGTAGTGTCCATGGGAGCTTCTTCTTCATCTACTAGAGCATGAAAGGGTCCTCTGGATGGAGAAGTGCCCTTTTTGATCAATACACCATTTTGGAGTGCATAACCAAAGCGTTGAATAGTGGTTTTGGTGAAAAATTCATCCTTGTTGAGAGTTTGTATTTCCAAGTCATTAGAGATAGTAACACCATTAGTAATAAAAAATATAGATAATTGTTAGGTTCATACTATTAGTTGGCTTGATTTTGATGCCAAAAATACTTTCCATTATAATTGTTTGAGTTGAAATGAAGATTTAAAGATACGACGTTAATGGAAAGCTCGCCAAACTTACCGGATGTACCGTACATAACTCAGGACCTAAGGTAAGCTGGTAATATGGTTTAATTCAAAATATAGGTGGTGGTTGAGCTTAAAATTCGAATAAAAAAGCTTTTGAGCCAAATTTATTTTTAAGTACTTTTACCGAGTTTTGCCAAAATCCGAAAAGCCCCATCGACACAAATTATTGAAGAAACTTATTTTTTTCTTGTCTAACATGTTCTATAAAATTGCTTAAAAAATTTGAGTTGAATCAGAGTTCAAACGGATTTAATACCGCGAAATAAAATAAAAAGAAAATAAATAGATTTAAAGATTAATTAAGTTTGAAAAATTAAAGTATTCATTAGCTTTTTGAAAACCCACGTGTTGCCTTCCTTTTCTTTAATTAAATGTACCAAGTCTATCATATCATCAAAGCCGTCGTGCAGAAGCTTTAACAAATGAGGCAACCTTGTTTTTAAGGGTGGGCCGGTACACCTATTATTAATGTGTAACGGTTCGGCACATATTTGGGCAAGGAATTGAAATCCAACTTTTCGGACTAGTCCAACCTTTTTAAACCTATACCGATCCGGCACTATTTTCTGGGGTACGATTTTTTATCGCAAAAATTCATTTTTTAATATCTTTAACCTATTCCAAAAAGGACTTTGACTTTATATTTTTTCTATAAATATAGCCATTGGTTTGGGTCCAAAATACATGATTTTAGAGAACTTTTTAAGACAAAAAATATCCAAACACTATAATCGATTTTTGAGAGTTTTAAAACACCACCTAGGTTTTGTTTATATGCCATAGGAGATCCTATTGTTCTTCAATTTTAAGAACTAGGATTCCAAACGTTTACGGTCCTGTGAGAGTGTTTTTGGTTGCTATTGGAGATGGGGTGAGCGAAATGGCTAACACGCGATAAGGGAGATCGCAGACGGGGGTGAAGAATTATGATCAAGTGCGTGGAAGGAGGCAACGGGTAAGCCGAAAAAGCGAGAAGCGCTACACCAAGCCAGCTGCTGTTGGATTCTACGTTCAAGGAATTGACGGGACTGTTGCATAAATTGTAGGGAAGCAATTTTTGTAAGTCATCGAGTTTATAATTCTATGTTAATTATAGTGATGTACTGTCGGTTAGTCCCGATGATTAGTCCTAAGTAAGTAGAGATACCTCCTAATATCCTGATGTTGTATGATTGCTTGATAGAATTATTAGACAACACAATACAGGTTTCGACAGTAAAATTGATTAAACATAGGGTTTTAATTCTGCTTATCAAACTTCAAATTGTTTTTGATAAAAACCCTAAAATCAACCTAGGCAAAACGATCCCCTAATTTTCATCAATAATGCAATACTAAAGCCTAGATTGGCATCCATGCACTTACTAGCATTTTTGAGTTGTTCAAAAATAAGACTGGCCCAACTTAAGCCACTCGTGAGCCTAAATGGCCCATATAAAATAGAAGTTAAATTAGGACACTTGATCAAAACTACCACTTCGAGGAGTGATGGTGTAAACCAAAATACGATGAATGAGACGACAAGGTAGTTTGAGATGTTTTCCCCTAATATTGCCCAACTAATTTCTAGTTGTGTTATAAATAGCATTAAAGGTGATTAATGGGTCATAATCCGGGTCATGTAGAATATCATAAACATCAAACACATCAAGTTGAGAATCATCATGTCCAATATTAAATAACTCAACTATAAAGGCTTCGGTGAGGGTTAAGTTTATATTATTGACACGAGTGTTAAGGATGATGCACTGCTGTTTTGGAAGAGAGTGGGACTGATTTGGGTGAAGATATGGTGTTGGAGAAAGAATAAGGAAGGAATATGGTGTTAATTTAAGGTTTAGGAGGGGATGATTGAAAAACAATTATGATAGAAAATTCGTGGGTTAGGATTCTTGAAGGAAGGAGAATGAAGATTTAAGGGTCAATTGAAACCAGAGATATGAGATTTGGTGTGATTAAAGTATGATTGAGTAATTTAAAACCTTAAAAAGAAGGATTTTAAAGTAAGATAAAGCCTTTGGTAGAGATTTGAAGATGTGGGGGAGGGGGGAAGGGATTTTAGTGGGTCAGAGGGAGGTGTGGAAGAAAAGTGGAGAGAGAGAGATAGTGATGATTCATTTTTTGAAACTGGAAGACCTATGACATGCGCTTGTTCCTTGCAACACTGGCCCGTTAAACACTAGACAAGCCCCTGTGAAGTTGTTCCTGCACTACACTTTGAAAATTTTGCTTCTTTTAAGAAAACTATTAGTAAACGAAAATTAATCATGGAAGATTGGTTATAAAGATGATTTAAGCAACTTATAAACAAAATAAGCACTTTAATAATTAAAATGTATGCTTAAAAATAAGCAATTTTTTTATCTCATTTGTGAACTTCTTAAGATAAACTAGATATCATATGCTCTAGTCATTCAAAGTTCACGTCAAATCATGCAAAAATGATCATTGGGTAAATATTTTGTAAAAATATCCGTAAATTGTGATTTGGTGCTTACAAATTCAATATCAACATCACTTTTTTACACATGATCACGAATAAAATAATATCTTATCTCAATATACTTAGTTCATAATTGTTGGATCGGATTCTTGGTTAAGATAATAGCATTTATATCACACTTAATAGGAATGTGGCTTAAATTTATTCTAAAGTCTTCAATTTGTTGTTTAATGTATAGTGTTTGTGCACAACTTTTGGCCGTAAATATAGCCACTGAATTTTATTTTTTGCTTAACCAAGATACTAGTGCATATCTTAGAAAATGATAAGTGCCATTAATGCTTTTCCTATCGATTTTGCATATAGAAAAATTCGTGTTAGAATAGCTAATTAAGTCAAAATTTGTTTCTCTATGATACCTTAATCCCAAAGAACTAGTGCCAAAGAAATAACAGAATATGCATTTTACGGCATGTAAATGTGATTTTTTTGGACCTGCTTAAAATCATGCACATAAGCAAACGCTTATGACATCCATTAGACTAGCAATCAAATATATTAAGCTACTGATCACACCTCAATACTTCTTGATGTCCACGCTTTTACTATTTTCTTCTTTGTCAAGTTTCAACGATGAGCTTATCATTGATTTTGCTCCTTCTAAGTCGAATTTCTTTAAAATTTCCTTAACATATTTCTCTTGATTTACAAAGATACCGTCTTTGCATTGGTTGACTTGAAGTCCGAGAAAGTAGTTCATCTCTCCCATCATGCTTATTTCAAAGTTCCTTTTGCATTCATTTGGAGAATTCCTTGCACAATTCCTCATTAGTCAGAATTGTAAAAAGAACCATCCTGCCTATGGGAGTACATTAGCTTAATAATATAAAATCATTGACATAATTATCCTGCCATTGGGAGTACATCAGTTCAACACCAAATCATAATCATTAACAGAACCGTCCCAGCTAGTGGGAGTATATCAGTTTAACATTCGATCAATTTTTATGAACCAGTTTGCTAACATAACCATCCTCGTTAGAAGGAGTACAATAGCTTAGCTCATTATAGTAAAGCATAGAACTTGTCGCAGACAGACTCGAAGTCACAAATCCATTCACAGCAGAGATAATAGCACAGTGCGACATCATTTCAAATAGCATATCATATGCGATTCATGCGAGTGTCGTAAAATGATGCGTTCTCGTTATCATCCTAGTTTTTTTACTTCACAAAGAACTTAGGCCGAGAGAGTCTGTGAACACCTTATTTTGCGACCCTCGCAAGAATCTGATTTCTCAGGAAATGATCATGCATGTATGCACAAGTATTCATACATGCATACATACTCTACATATGTGATATAGGTTAAAGAAGGAAGCAAAAATGACCCCAGACGAGAAATTACGAGAATAACTGTAAGCCGCCGAAAATTGAAAACTGTTGATCTCGTGAAAACTTAGAAAGAAGACTTCCTGATTTCTGATCATCCTAAAAACTTTAGAGTTAATAGATATTTCCATTAGTAGTAATGTAATACCCCATGCTCTAATTTTCCGCTTAAAGCTTCTCTTAAGCCTGGTTGCGGCTTAATCTCTGTTGGAGTACAAGTAATGGGTTTTGAGCCCTCCAAACATGATCCGATGCTTCTAACATGTCATGTTATGCATATTAAGTTTGTGGGATCAATATCTTCATAATTCAGGTGGTCCGGATTGAAATCGAGGTGTCGATCGCGTGTTTTCGCTTTACGCGATTTCTTTATTTTTGGCTAACTTTGAAGCCTTGTAACTTCTTCGTCTCTTATCCGATTTAGTCTTCGTTTACGCCTATGTTTAGTTTTCATACTATTCTACAACTTTCGTGTTTTGACCGAAAGCCAATTCTCATATCTCGTTGGTCAAAACAGCGTCCGAAGTGGGCTAATTAGTAAAATCTGTTCATTCTGTAGCGCTTCGGCAGAGCGCTGCCTTCGGTGAATTTATGGGAATTATACATATAGAATTGGAGGAAACTTCCTCTTATGAAGTTGTAGATCTTTGAATTATCTTTTCGTGGACATAAAGATCACCTCAATCGGAGTTCCGAGCAAGAAGTTACGGCAGAATTACGAACAGTGCTCCAGATCCAAAATGCTTGTGCTGGCAGTGGACTCCATGATCGATCATGGGGGAGACCATGATCGATCACGGTACACCAGAAAGTCGGTTTTGAGCATTTATACGTCATTTTAAGCCCCCTCCTTCCTCATTTTCGAGCCACGACTTTAGATAGAGTTAGAGAGAGGTGAGAGCTCGTTGGAGAGGGTTCGTTGGGAGATTCATACTCATCTTTCATCACCTAACAAAGATTCACACCAATCCTCACCCAAAACACTATTCATCATCCCCAACCTTGGTTTCTTCTATTGGAGCTTGAGCATAGAGCTAGGGTTTTGCTGTTGGACTTCCACACTTCATCAACTACGCGATCCGACTTCTCTAAGGTGGGAACGCTACTAATTAAACTATTTTTCAAATAATTACTTGTTGAATTAGAAGTTTGAAACCAATTTGGGGAAAATTTCTTATAAACCCTAGGTCGTGTGCTCATTAAATGGGTTGGGCTAGATTAAGTTGCGATTGGGGGTTGATATTGGTAGATTATCATTTCTATTGCATGATTGAGCATTTAAATCCATGTTTTGGCTCATTTACAAGAAAATTTATCATGAACCCGTCATGTAGCTACACGTATGAACTAGATATTGGGTATTTGGGGTTTTTGCTTAAAGAATTTTCAATTATGTGTTATGGATGATGGATACATATAAATATAACATTAGAAGTACGTGTAGAAAGCTATCTATGAGATTTGTACCAAAAACCCATTATGGCGGAGCTTTACGCAATAACCTTTGGGCTGGTTGCCTTATGTAGGACATTAATAACACTAGTAATGGGGATATAATCTTGGTACATGTTAGGAATGTGATGAACACGATTTGGAAAGGTACATATTATCTTGGCCACAATCACAAAATACTATAGTGCCGTTAGTGCATCGATTAGGCGAGAATTTTAATAACAAACACCCGGCTTGATAAAATGACATAAGAATATTATGGCTCAGGTTCGATATACATGAATTTATATGTGACATAAGATGTTGATCGTGAACCAATTGACTATGTACATGAAAATAATTATAAAGCGGTAAGGCCTAGGGTGAATGGCCCAGTATTGATGGTTATGATGATACAAACCAATTGGCAATCTAATACTGCTAGACTAATGATACTTTGTTGATGATATACGAACGGTGAACGGACTATGAGTTGAATTGCATTGTTGGCAAAATGAAATGAGATATGTTAGATTCTAAATGCAATGGATTGTGTGGGTTTGTTATACACGTATATGTCTATACATTGGTTCCCTTATATATGGGCTTGTTACTTACACAATTATATATATGAATGATGATAACGTGTATGATGAGAATTGCCCTATTAACATTATATGCCTTAATATTTTATTATGACTTAGTTGTGGGATGGATTGTGCGATTGTTGAGAAATGTATACATGATATGATTGTTGTTGATATGGTATATGATTATGGGACTGCATAGTCCATGAATGGTCCCAGGTATGGTCATGGACCTTAAGTTGGGACAGAGAGCCCCTGGGTGAAAGACCCGAAACCGTGCACGAAAACTATCGGGAGGCCCTGCTGCCGCGTGGGTGAAAGGCCACGAAATGCAGACCTGGTGACGCTGGGATGACTATTGGTATTATGATTGGATATTGAGATTACGAAAACTAACGGGAGGCACTGCTGTCGCGTGGGTGAAAGGCAACGAAACACAATCGAAAACTAACGGGAGGCACTGCTGCCGCGTGGGTGAAAGGCCACGAAACGCAGACGGAAACTAACGGGAGGCCCTGCTGCCGCGTGGGTGAAAGGGCACGAAATGCAGACCGAAGTGGATGATTGTTTGTATTGTTTTGGTGTCTTAATGAATGTTATTGAGTTATATCCTATAACTATCCTATACATGCTTTGTCTTGGATATACAGTGGATAATATAAGATTGAACGCATATTCCATTGAATGGTACATTATACACATAGAGAACCGTTGACCTTTCATAATAAACATAACGTACTAATAATTGAAGTGGCAACCATAGCTAATGAAATGGTTAGATGGGAGACATCGTACCATGGTGAATGGGACGAGGGATCAAGTACTAATGCTTATTAGTCCATCATGTAAGAATGTCATAATAAATTAATAACAAAGATGAAATAATGAATACTTGGCTGATAATTACCGACTTCCGAGATAGGTACGAGATGATTGGGGTACAGGGTTGATTTATACATTATTAAGTATTTTCCCTAACATGGCGAATCGTTGGAGGCTAATAATTTATCGAGGTAGTCCTAGAACCCACCCTTTAGGAGAACGTACAATCATTGAAATGACGTATATGGGAATTTGTGGGACCGTGAGCAATAATCCAGATAGTTATCTTCCGACCATATGAGTAGAATTCCTAGGGAGGTTCGGTATGCAAGTAGGTGTGGGTTGCATTGCGTTTCATTGTCTTTAACTAATATACTAAAGTAAAGTGATTACTTTCAGTAAAAGCTACACGTGCTTTCATACCATACTTATATAGTTCCCACTGAGCCCGGATTTGGCTCATCCCATTTTCTAAACAGTTGTGCAGGTTTAGCATTTCGGGTGGCGCGTGGTTCACGAATTTAGAAGCCTCTGATGTCCTTAAACCTTTTAGTCCTCCTCGAGAAGGATTATTTTGTATAATTGATTTTGATCTTGTTGTAATGTATATAAACACTCTTATAAGAATTAGATTTTAGTATTAATGTATTAAGGATGTGTAATAAGACTTATGTAAATGGTTTTCATATATGTGGGGTGAATTTAATATGTGGATTGCTTTGGGTTATATTTGTATGAAAATGATTTTAAACTTAACAGGGTGGATTATTGTATGAATGAACCCCACATGCCGAAATGTTAGAAAAACGGATTTTTCCTTGGATCATCTTTTATCAGAGAAAGTTTTAAAAAGTTGTGTTTTTAAGTAATTAAACCCGCCGTCGCGCACGGCATCCGTGATTAACCGGGTCTCGGAGGTGAAAATCTCAGAACGGGATTCGGGGCGTCACAAGTTGGTATGAGAGTTATAGGTCCAATTTTCTTCGCTGGGTTCGTGGGTAGATGTGTGTTTGGAACGAGCATGTCAGTTGTTTCTCGATTTAGTCTTGTTTTATTCAGTGCTAAGGATCGTCCGATTGCATAGTAAATCGTTGTTTCTTGTTCGTTGTGCATTCAATTCTCTAGGGATGTTTCATCCTAGCGATATGAGTACTGCATTTCCTCCTACTGTGAGTGTTGGTGTTGGTACCGAATCCACTTTGGGAATAGTGGGGAAGGTTGATATGGTTAATCAAACATGAAAATTAAAGAGCACTTCCTTTAGTTCACGTACCATTAGCATGGAATTTGAGTCTTCGATCGGTATCTATTCCATTAGTGGGACATCCAAGCATAGGGAGAAACACCGTCCTCATAGAAGGAGTGGTCTTAAATGGTTGCAAGCGGGCAAGGAGCCATTGGCCAAGTGTAATCACTGAAAGACGAGGAAACCAAGGAGGTTCCTCCATCTGTAGTCATTACCGTAGTTATCGTCCTAGACGAGAGGTGAGTTGTTTAATCAGAGTAGCGCAGTGGAAGTGTAGTGGGGCCAGTGGCATAGGTGTTGGCGACCAAAGCTTGAGCGTGCCTCCGGTGAGCGTTTACCTCAAGAATAGGTAATCCCTCTTCATTCTATTCAATGTATATCAATTAGTCTCATGAATTGTTCCATATTATTCGTATTATAAATGTATTGTCTCTTTCTGAATCTATTGTCTTTCTTGATGAACATATTTTTTTTACTCGGGATAAGTTTTGCTACCAGGTTAGCAATGGGCGACTGTCGAGTTATATTTTAGTCAGCTGCCTGATCAACGGATGACTAATATATAAATCAACGGTCTTCTATCGCCAACAGAAAGTAAAAATGTGGCTTACTAGTGTTAGTGGCCAATCCCATTCCTCGTGTTCACCCAATATGTTTCTTTGATTCTAATGGGTGAAACTCGAATTTTGTAATCTTTAGAATATGGAAGAGTTGAGTTAGCACAATCGCATTTGTTTTTCGGAGTACCGTTGTGTTTGGGTTTGTAGGAACTAGATTGTGAGACCTATTACCTTCATGTAATTGTAAATTATGGATGTGTCTCGAGAGCTTTACCAACCCTGGTTTGGTATTTGATAATTTGGAATTATGGATTGAAGATTGTGAATCTTGATACATAGAATATCTCAGTTGGTGATCCATGTTGTACGTTTAGTGATTGGTTTCGATTCGAGTATTAGAATGTGGGTTCGTCCTATAGCATTAAGGATCATGTGCTATATTACGATATGCTGCTATATTACACGGGCATATCGTATTGAAGAATTATTACCTCGAGATGAGCTAGGGGGTTCTAGCTTTGTGGTTCTATTTTCGTACCATTCATTAAGACCGTTTTTTTTCAATTTGGTTCTTGGGTTGAGTTTTTGTTTTGTTCGTGGCTGTGGTTCCTCTTTTAAGGAGGGGAGACCAAGTGAGAATTCATGACTTGTGTCTTCTATTTTCTTGTACTCCTACTAGAATTTCGAGGACGAAAATTTTTTAAGGAGGGGAGATTGTAATACCCCATGCTCTAATTTTCCGCTTAAAGCTTCTCTTAAGCCCGGTTGAGGCTTAATCTCTGTTGGAGTACGAGTAATGGGTTTTGAGCCCTCCGAACATGATCCGATGCTTCTAACATGTCATGTTATACATATTAAGTTTGTGGGATCAATCTCTTCATAATTCAGGTGGTCCGGATTGAAATCGAGGTGTCGATCGCGTGTTTTCGCTTTACGCGATTTCTTTATTTTTGGCTAACTTTGAAGCCTTGTAACTTCTTCGTCTCTTATCCGATTTAGTCTTCGTTTGCGCCTATGTTTAGTTTTCATACTATTCTACAACTTTCGTGTTTTGACCGAAAGCCAATTCTCATATCTCGTTGGTCAAAACAGCGTCCGAAGTGGGCTAATTAGTAAAATCTGTTCATTCTGTAGCGCTTCGGCAGAGCGCTGCCTTCGGTGAATTTCTGGGAATTATACATCTAGAATTGGAGGAAACTTCCTCTTAGGAAGTTTTAGATCTTTGAATTAGCTTTCCGTGGACATAAAGATCACCTCAATCGGAGTTCCGAGCAAGAAGTTACGGCAGAATTACGAACAGTGCTCCAGATCCAAAATGCTTGTGCTGGCAGTGGACTCCATGATCGATCATGGGGGAGACCATGATCGATCATGGTACACCAGAAAGTCGGTTTTGAGCATTTATACGTCATTTTAAGCCCCCTCCTCCCTCATTTTCGAGCCACGACTTTAGATAGAGTTAGAGAGAGGTGAGAGCTCGTTGGAGAGGGTTCGTTGGGAGATTCATACTCATCTTTCATCACCTAACAAAGATTCACACCAATCCTCACCCAAAACACTATTCATCATCCCCAACCTTGGTTTCTTCTATTGGAGCTTGAGCATGGAGCTAGGGTTTTGCTGTTGGACTTCCACACTTCATCAACTACGCGATCCGACTTCTCTAAGGTGGGAACGCTACTAATTAAACTATTTTTCAAATAATTACTTGTTGAATTAGAAGTTTGAAACCAATTTGGGGAAAATTTCTTATAAACACTAGGTCGTGTGCTCATTAAATGGGTTGGGCTAGATTAAGTTGCGATTGGGGGTTGATATTGGTAGATTATCATTTCTATTGCATGATTGAGCATTTAAATCCATGTTTTGGCTCATTTACAAGAAAATTTATCATGAACCCGTCATGTAGCTACACGTATGAACTAGATATTGGGTATTTGGGGTTTTTGCTTAAAGAATTTTCAATTATGTGTTATGGATGATGGATACATATAAATATAACATTAGAAGTACGTGTAGAAAGCTATCTATGAGATTTGTACCAAAAACCCATTATGGCGGAGCTTTATGCAATAACCTTTGGGCTGGTTGCCTTATGTAGGACATTAATAACACTAGTAATGGGGATATAATCTTGGTACATGTTAGGAATGTGATGAACACGATTTGGAAAGGCACATATTATCTTGGCCACAATCACAAAATACTGTAGTGCCGTTAGTGCATCGATTAGGCGAGAATTTTAATAACAAACACCCGGCTTGATAAAATGACATAAGAATATTATGGCTCAGGTTCGATATACATGAATTTATATGTGACATAAGATGTTGATCGTGAACCAATTGACTATGTACATGAAAATAATTATAAAGCGGTAAGGCCTAGGGTGAATGGCCCAGTATTGATGGTTATGATGATACAAACCAATTGGCAATCTAATATTGCTAGACTAATGATACTTTGTTGATGATATACGAACGGTGAACGGACTATGAGGTGAATTGCATTGTTGGCAAAATGAAATGAGATATGTTAGATTCTAAATGCAATGGATTGTGTGGGTTTGTTATACACGTATATGTCTATACATTGGTTCCCTTATATATGGGCTTGTTACTTACACAATTATATATATGAATGATGATAACGTGTATGATGAGAATTGCCCTATTAACGTTATATGCCTTAATATTTTATTATGACTTAGTTGTGGGATGGATTGTGCGATTGTTGAGAAATGTATACATGATATGATTGTTGTTGATATGGTATATGATTATGGGACTGCATAGTCCATGAATGGTCCCAGGTATGGTCATGGGCCTTAAGTTGGGACAGAGAGCCCCTGGGTGAAAGACCCGAAACCGTGCACGAAAACTATCGGGAGGCCCTGCTGCCGCGTGGGTGAAAGGCCACGAAATGCAGACCTGGTGACGCTGGGATGACTATTGGTATTATGATTGGATATTGAGATTACGAAAACTAACGGGAGGCACTGCTGCCGCGTGGGTGAAAGGCCACGAAACACAATCGAAAACTAACGGGAGGCACTGCTGCCGCGTGGGTGAAAGGCCACGAAACGCAGACGGAAACTAACGGGAGGCCCTGCTGCCGCGTGGGTGAAAGGGCACGAAATGCAGACCGAAGTGGAGGATTGTTTGTATTGTTTTGGTGTCTTAATGAATGTTATTGAGTTATATCCTATAACTATCCTATACATGCTTTGTCTTGGATATACAGTGGATAATATAAGATTGAACGCATATTCCATTGAATGGTACATTATACACATAGAGAACCGTTGACCTTTCATAATAAACATAACGTACTAATAATTGAAGTGGCAACCATAGCTAATGAAATGGTTAGATGGGAGACATCGTACCATGATGAATGGGACGAGGGATCAAGTACTAATGCTTATTAGTCCATCATGTAAGAATGTCATAATAAATTAATAACAAAGATGAAATAATGAATACTTGGCTGATAATTACCGACTTCCGAGATAGGTACGGGATGATTGGGGTACAGGGTTGATTTATACATTATTAAGAATTTTCCCTAACATGGCGAATCGTTGGAGGCTAATAATTTATCGAGGTAGTCCTAGAACCCACCCTTTAGGAGAACGTACAATCATTGAAATGACGTATATGGGAATTTGTGGGACCGTGAGCAATAATCCAGATAGTTATCTTCCGACCATATGAGTAGAATTCCTAGGGAGGTTCGGTATGCAAGTAGGTGTGGGTTGCATTGCGTTTCATTGTCTTTAACTAATATACTAAAGTAAAGTGATTACTTTCAGTAAAAGCTACACGTGCTTTCATACCATACTTATATAGTTCCCACTGAGCCCGGATTTGGCTCATCCCATTTTCTAAACAGTTGTGCAGGTTTAGCATTTCGGGTGGCGCGTGGTTCACGAATTTAGGAGCCTCTGATGTCCTTAAACCTTTTAGTCCTCCTCGAGAAGGATTATTTTGTATAATTGATTTTGATCTTGTTGTAATGTATATAAACACTCTTATAAGAATTAGATTTTAGTATTAATGTATTAAGGATGTGTAATAAGACTTATGTAAATGGTTTTCATATATGTGGGGTGAATTTAATATGTGGATTGCTTTGGGTTATATTTGTATGAAAATGATTTTAAACTTAACAGGGTGGATTATTGTATGAATGAACCCCACATGTCGAAATGTTAGAAAAACGGATTTTTCCTTGGATCATCTTTTATCAGAGAAAGTTTTAAAAAGTTGTGTTTTTAAGTAATTAAACCCGCCGTCGCGCACGGCATCCGTGATTAACCGGGTCTCGGAGGTGAAAATCTCAGAACGGGATTCGGGGCGTCACAAGTAATATACTCAAAAATAAGCTCGATCCGACTGCAAAATCTTCGAGAATTAAAAAAACTGGGAGTTCACTTTATGTAATCAAACAGAGGCCTTCCTGAAGTCCAAATGAGCTCAAATTTGGTCAGTAGATAGGTTTTTATCATGGGGAACAATATACTAAAAAAAAATCAATTCGATGCTCCGTTTGACCGACACAATAAAAACGATGATTGGTGAATAATATTTGTCATGTGGACACAGGATTGGATAACCTTTGTCCACACGACACATATTTCTTTTGTCTTGTGCACAAAGGATTTTGGCCCCTTTGTCCACACGACAAAGGGCCCATATTCCAGCCCCAGATCCCTTTTCGACTATAAATACACATACACTGACCCCATTTGAAGTATCAAATAGCTCAGGAACTTCAGGAATACTGTTCTAAAATATTATTCCTCAATTTCCACGGTTCTAAGGTTTTTTTTTTATCGTAGTCCATCTTTATTTATTTATATGTCTTTATTTTATCAGTTATAAATGATCAATCGCATGATTAAATTGTTGTTTATCTCAAAATCAGTTCAGATTTCATATTTTAAACTTGTTTTCAAAATCAAAGGCATGGAATGAGCTGTAACCATTTTAAAACATATTTTTTATCTATTAGTTTCACAAAATCCCGATTTTAGTAGTCTCAATCCACGAAATAATCATTAAGCGTTTGTACTCGGTTTAATCTATAAATTGCAGCGTTTATGTAAATATCCAATATGAGAGTACCAGATTCATCAATGCAGATTTAAATCATTAAATTATGGTATACTATTAACAAACAGATCTCGAGAATTACTGGATATCTAATTCCAAACTAAATTAGCTTCCGAAAGGCCTTGAACTTTATCAAAAACACTTATTTTGTTATCTATCATTATCAAAATCATTTTCCCAAATCACAAACATCAATTTCTAAAATCAAATGGCGAATTACGAAGCACACGTTTTCTATCCCCTTCCTAAATCTCATTTTCCAAAAACTATGGATTGATACACGATAATATCAATAAACATATGAATTTTCGATCATAATTGCACGCATATTCTACCCAGAGACTGAAAGGGCGAATTGGGTGCATAACACCTTCCCGATTCATAACTTAATCCCTAGATCTTCAAATCAGCTAGTTTTGCATCAATTGTGTTTAAAGGGTCGTTTAATCCAAAAATATTCATTTTAAACACACACTTTTGTTTATTTAGTAAAATAAATTGGCGACTTTGATTTCCTTTATAAACTATCATATTTTCTCTAAGTTAAAATGAACTATTTTTTAAGAAAATCGAGAAACCAGAGGAATCACCACCCACAAAGGCCGACGTCGAAAACGCGGGTTCTTACACTACGGTGGCACCATTCAAAAAGAAAGGAAAAAAAATCACAGAAGAACCCATTGTAATTGGGGAGGACAGTAATGATGAATATGTGCCGACTGGACCAATAGATAAGGAGAAACAACTTAACTTAGACAAGATAAAGATATCAAAGTTCCTTCCCATGGACATGAAAACTCATCTTAAAGGAATTTGGGAGAAGACCTCACCAAAGTAAGATACCTAAAACCTTTCATGTGTATAGCATTATAATTAATTTTCAATACTCATTTCTGAAAATTGAGCATAAATATGTATGAAATGAACATGTTCATGTTTGACATACTTTTTTGTGAGGATACACAGTGCAATGGTTTAGGACAAAAGTCTAGAAAAGATAACGTGCAATGACTTAAACGCGATCCTTATAGAAGGCCTAATGACAAGCAAGGTAAAAAAGCATTCACTATTGCCAATGCTTTTCAACAAATGCCAAAATAATTAACAGACTAACTATTTTCAATTTACATACAGATAATCGACTGCTACGCATGTATACTGACTAATGATCCACGTATTATGGAGCATAAAAACTACATGTCAATTGTGCTATCGACGTTTGCATGGGTAAACACTAAAAAGCCTTTGAAAATAGTTCATTACATCATAGGTTTATTAACGTTACTAAGATATGTAAATATTGTATGTCATTTCATTTTTAAAAACATATATGTGCATTGGGAAATAAGCAGGTATACACACTTTGGTGTACAATACACTTATTACCAGCTTATATCTCGTCGAAAAAAAATTCATCCTAATTACCCACACAGTCAAAGCACACTTCACACTCTTGTACATGGATTTGAATGAACTGAAATGGTACCACTTAAATCCGTACATGTAATGCCCTGTATTTTCATTTGCGAGTTGGTCCTTCCATTAAACCTGATTAAGGCCTTATCGCCGTTAGATTGTGAACATTGGGTTCCGCGGATCCCGTATTTAACCCAATACCTTTAACATGTCATATTAGATATATTAAGTTTATGGGATCAATCGTTTCGTTATTCGGGTGGCCCGGATAGAAAACAGGAAGTAAATCACGTGTTTTGAACTTTTCAAAAAAGTTAATTTTGGTCAACTTTGAGAGGCCATAACTTCTTTATCCGGGGCCCAAACGACTCTCTGTTTGCTGCCACGTCTTCATCCCAGTCCCCTTTACAACTGTCGTGTTTCGGATGAGATCTGATTCTCAGTCGGCGATGGCCAAAATTGGGCTCGAAGTTGAGCTTGTGACCAAACAGCAAAATTGTGTGCTGTGAATAGTGGAAGTTGACTACATGCACCTGGGCGAGATTTTTATATTTCTTTCCTCCCCTTTCCTCCTCATTTTAACATATCCATTAGAGATAGAGTATAGGTGAAATTTAGGGGCTTTTGAGATATTTATCATCTACACATCTTCATCACACCAAAGCAACATCAAACCAACACTATTCATCTTTTTCTCCATCTCCATCCTCCATTGCTAACGGTTTTGAGCTCAAATTGGGAATTTCGGCCTTGGCGCTTCTCCGGCTTGATTCCGCTATGATTCTTTGAGGGATTAACCCTCAATAGGTGGGAACACTAGTACTTCAACCTTATTTAAACTTATTAAGTACGGTATGCTCCGAATTGAATCAAACCTAGGTTTTTTTTACAAAAATTGCATATTCATGGGATTCGGGTTGTTTACTCTCATTTTTTGGATTGATTTGGATTTAATATGACTATAAATAACGGATTACCATAGAAATCCCAATTTCTACTTTATTTTTCTAAAGATTAGTATAAAACCTCTACATACGGATATGATTGTGCACTGGGCTTTATCGTACGCATGATCATGAGGCTATACATGGTTTTAAAGTATGTTTTGACCTTGATTACTCCTATTTGTGATATTGTCGTTGTACTTAGGCTGCTGGTTTATAAATTATGGGTTTTGTCACTTATGTGGCCAGCTCGTAACCATGCTGGGCAAGATTATAAATCTTTTATACAGATTCGGGCTATAGATTATTACTGTTTCAGCATATAACCCTTGTCACTTAAAGGAATGCATATTACCCAGAAGGGATTTATTATAGAGAATCAGCATATAAATTAAACTTACTTTCATTATATTGCATTGCATGGCATGCATAGCTTTCCAACTTATTTTTTTATATATTAACACACGTTATAGTTCCCACTGAGCCCGTTTGGCTCATTCCCATTTTCCAAATAGTTTTGTAGGTGTTTCTTAGGGACGGTACGCTTATAGATCATAGTTAACTCTGATGGCCTCTGATCACCTAAATCATTTAGAAACAACTAGTATGCTAGTTCTTTAGTTAATATATGTTTATGTATTGTATTGTAGTATATTGAGGTAAAGCTTATTGAAATTGGGACCTCGTTGAAGGCTTTATATAAATGATATTTATTAAATGTGGAGCACCTATTGGTAATGGATTATATATACATATATTTTAACAGGTTTTGGGTTGCTTTGTAAACAAACTCCACATGCCAAAATTTTCCAAAATTACCGTTTTATATGGAATTCTCTTTTGATATAAGTTATAATTTATATCTTAACACCCGTCGTCGCGTTCAATACCGTGATTAACCGGGTCCCGGAGGTTAAATCCTCTAAACGGGATTTCGGGACATCACAGTACATCAAGAATCGTTCATCCAGTGAGAATAAGTATTTCAAAGAAGCACTATGGTAAAAAACTTAAACTATACAAAATATTAAGAATAATATTATAAAGAAAATTGGATAGAAACTAACATTTCCTAATTGTTACACTAGCGCATTGTAGTACAAAGGTTTTTCACATATATTAAGAATAATGGAGTAGCTATGCATGAGCATGGGAAGATCAAAAGCATAGGTTTTAATGGGAATGTAAAGACTATAAAAGAAAAGGAATTTGGCAATGAGTGAATGAATCGCAATCGAGTGGATAGCCAATAACGATGTGGACTTCAATTTTAAAGCTTACCCCACCTACCCATAATAAGCCCGGGAAGGTATATTATGCATATTTTATTAAAACATATCATAAACCGAAACAAAGTTAAAACTTATGAAATAGACATTGTAAGTGGAATATCAAATAAATATTTAAATACAAATTACAACTCTCAAACGGAACACAATTATATCATGAGTCAAGTCCGCTTAGATTTAAAATGTGAGTTGCGCGGCAATGCTAGGCTGGTTTTTACTAACTATTGGTTTAGCATAAAACTCATCATCCGAAACAATGTCATCATTATCCAAAGAGTGGATCGAATGAAAAATTTAGAAATTCATGAAAAACATTAGCCTTAAAATACAAATCAACGTAATCATATATATTACAACAAATTTGCTCATAATAGCAATAACATGAAGGCAAGGAAATCCTGTAACGCATCACCACTCGTATGAGCAAGAATAATCTGCAAAGTTGAATAAGGGAGAGTTAAGCAATCATGATTACTAGAAGCTATTGAAGAAAGAGGCAGGTTATAATTTGAATAGACAAGCACGATTGACGAGAGGAGCAAAGGCTAATTGGCAAGTAGTTAAGGTTTAGCAGGAAACTAAATTGTTTGATAAAATGATAAATAAGTGGTAAACATGTTAATAGATAGGTTCGTGATGGATTGTATTAAATTCGTGCAAATTTTGCCACCATCCAAACACGACCTTATAAGCTATCGAGTAACTTGCTTTGTTATCTTGTAATACGACACAACCCGATAGTACCCGCTAAGGAGATAAATTTTTTTTAAAAAAAATTTATATATATATATATTCAATTGAATAAGACGTGCAAATAACAAAAATTATTAAAACGTAGGGATAAACATCTACATATTAAAATAAGTACAAATCAATTGTACATTTAATAAATATTAGTTTTATTAAATTTTTTTTTTATAATTAACGAATATAACAAATGACTCGAATTCGTTAAGGGTAAACCAATAAACCATCCATTGACATTTTGTGTCAAATAGGTTAACCCGATAACAATCCAAATTCTTTAAAGATCCACCCATTAACTTATAAGTTCATGTCGATTCGTGTAACATATGATTATGTCAGGTTTAGTATATTAATCCTTTAGTTAAATGCCAAAAAATGAGTCCAAATTTTATCACATTTAGCACTTTAGTCATCTAACGTTTTTTGCGATCAATCGTGGAATCAACCTTTTAGTTATTATTATTTTAGTCCATTTATCGGCTTCCCTTAGCTAACAAACTTTCTAAGTATTTACAAAGCTACTTCCAACCTTTTAATTTCTTCGCCAATATAATAAATCTCACGATTAATTGCAAAAAAACGTTCGATAACCAAATTGTTAAAAGCGGTAAAATTTGTTACCATTTTTTTGTCACTTAGCCTTATCCTATTTACTTGAATGTTAAAATAATGCTATATTAAAAAAATAATAAGAGAAAATTGATTCGGCTTAGGTCCAGTATGTGTTTAATCCAATTTTTTGCGGTTAATCGTGGAATCAACTTTTTAATTAGCTATTGTTAGTTTAGTCAATCTATCGGCTTCCCTTAGGTAACAAAATGCATAAATTATTTATACAAACTACACTCAACTTTCTAAGTATTTACAAAGCTACCTCAAACCTTTTAATTTATTCGCCAATATAATAAATCTCACGGTTGATCGCAAAAAAATGTTTGATAACCAAATTGTTAAAAGTGGTAAATTTTGTTACCATTTTTTTTTCATTTAGCTTTATCCTATTTACTTGAGTATTAAAATAGTGGTATAGTTAAAAAATAATAAGAGAAAATAGATTCGGCTCAGGTCCAGTAAGTGTTTCATCTACGTTTGGCCAGTGGGTCTAAATGCTGAAACGTGGCATACATAAATTTAATAGTTAAGATGCATTTAGAATCTGGGACCCTTAAACCCTAGTTAAATATATATTTTAACGGGGTTTGTGATCTTTGTTTCTTGGCGCGCAAATCCCACAAGATCACGAGATCGTCTTTATTTCTCCGCTAACGTAATCAAAGCAAACTTTGCTATGATATCTTTTTATGCACATCACATTCTTCGTCATCAATAGAACTCATTAAACAAGAGAATTACATTCTCTTTGAAACAAAAATGGGTTATGACATAAGAAAGAAAACACATTTTCAACTGGTATGAGAAGCACACAGTTGAGTGAGAGTTTTAATGGGTCTCTGAGGGGCTATCTAAAATCTGATTTGGACTTGGTACAATTTTTTGAGCAATCTGAGAGGGCAATTGAAGAAAAATGCAACAATAAGTTGAGTTCAATGAATAGTATTTGGTCATTTAGACATATTCTATTTACTTGAGCGTTAAAATATTTTGAATTGAAATTAGGCTAATAGGGGTTTAAGAAGTTTATAAATAGTTGGGTAATCAAAAATAGGTAAAAAAAAATAAAAAAACACAAAAGAAAAATCTAAACTGCTTTGGAGGAAAAATAGTTAAAAAAAAATTAAATACTTAACTTTTGGAAGAAGAAAAAAACGACAAAAAAAATAAAATAAAAAGTGAGGCCCCGAAACTCAAAAATTCACCAATGGTCCTCAAAAGCAAAGCAACTTACAATCGCTGGAGCATATCTTTTTACTACACATTTTGTCAACTCCTAATAACTTTATTTAAACCTACGTATAAATATATATATATATATAAATAATCCGAAAAATCGAAAACCCTAGTATAACGAAGGCCCTTTGCTACTGCTTGGGTCGACAATAGTTAGGGTCAACCCTGAAGTTTAGATAATTATATAAAATTGGAATGAAGATCTTCTCCTTAATGGATGGCGTTATAATTCAGTTGATAGAGCAAATCGATTTTTCAAAATATTAACATGTTGCGCATTGTGAATACATAATGACATCCTAAATGATATAAAGACTTTGTAAAAAATAAAAAAGAATTAACTAAAACCTTCTTTAAAAAAGCTACTAAATAATTTTTGTTTCAAGAACGATTTTATATATATATATATATTTATGTAAAAAAAGTGCACCAATAAACTCAAAAAAAAAAAAAAAACAAGTATCATATTCTTCCCTAAACTATTAAATCCATGAATTCCCTGTTTATTGTGCATCATCTCTTCGTTCTTATTAACTTTATCAGCCAACACTTGTAGATACAATCTCATTTTAACATTTTGTTGTTTAGTGCGGATTAATTTTTCAAGCAAATCAACAAGCTCACTAGATTTAACTTCTAAACTAGTAACCATACTATTATTCGTAGGAAAAGTGGTCATACTATATCCATTCTCAGCCCAAAGCTTTCTCGCATAAATTAGGTTATCGTTTTCTTTTATTACACTTAATTCGATGAGAACTCATTATCCTCCAACCTTAATCTAGTTCTCAAATCGTCATTCCTCATCGTCATCCCTTTCAATTTAGCCTTGATTACCTTCAAATCAGTATCCATTTACCCTGTAACCCCCGTTCACTTACAGGATATGCCATTGATTCCTTACGAAGCAAGCAGCAAATAAATCATTTGTCGGTGCCTTCATTTGAAAAGATTTCCGTACACTACCACCTTCAATAGCCATTAGGTTAGGGCGGTACAGCAGAGATAATGCTTAGCACCGATTAAAAGTAATTGTAGGACGATCTATGTCTAACTTCCTTTTGCCTAACATTTTTCTTCTTAAACTTGTGTAAATATCCATCCCATCCTATTTTTCATTTGCAAGTTCTAATATTTTAGCCAACTCGCTTTTCAACATCAAGATCTTAATATTATACAGTGTACATTTTATGTAGTGGGTGATCAATGTTTGAGTCATCGTAGGTGATCGATGTGTATATATGAAATTAAAAACCCTATATATTATATATGATTACCTGGAACAACTGAAGAGAGGGGTATGGATTACTTTGAATAGGCAACCACGATTGACGAGAAGAGCAAAGGCTAATTGGCAAGCAGTTAAGGTTTAGCAAGATGATAAATAAGTGGTAAACATGACAACAGATAGGTTCGTGTCGGTTTGTATCGAATTTGTGCAAATTTTGCCACCATCCAAACACAACCCTATAAGCTATCGGGTAAATTATTTTGTTATCGTGTAACACGACACAATCCAATAGTACCCGCTAAGGAGATAAATTTTTTAAAAAAAAAAATTTATATATATATATTTTCAATTGAATAAGATGTGCAAATAACAAAAATTATTAAGACGTAGAGATAAACATCTACATATTAAAATAAGTACAAATCAAATGTACATTTAATAAATATTAGTTTTATTATTTTTTTTTTGATAATTAACGAATATAACAAATAACCCGACTTCGTTAAGGGTAAACTACTAAACCATCCATTGACATTTTGTGTCAAACAGGTTAACTCGATAACAATCAAAATTCATTAAAGATCCACCCATTAACTTATAAGTTAATTTCGATTCGTGTAACGTATGATTTTGCCAGGATTGATATATTAATCCTTTGGCTATATGCCAAAAAATGAGACCAAATTTTACCACATTTAGCACTTTGGTCATCCAACGTTTTTGGCGGTCAATCGTGGAATCAACTTTTTAGCTATTATTATTTTAGTCCATTTATTGGCTTCCTTTAGCTAACGAAACGTATAAATTATTTATACAAAACACTCAACTTTCTAAGTATTTACAGAACTAAATCCAACCTTTTAATTTCTTCGCCAATATAATAAATCTCACGATTGATCGCAAAAAAAACGTTCGATGAGCAAATTGTTAAAAGCGGTAAAATTTGTTTCAATTTTTTGACATTTGGCCTTATCCTATTTACATGAATGTTAAATTAGTAGTATAGTAAAAAAATAATAAGAGAAAATTGATTTGGCTCAGGTCCAATATGTGTTTCATCCATTTTTTTTGCGGTCAATCGTGGAATCAACTTTTTAATTAACTATTATTATTTTAGTCAATCTATCGGTTTTCTTTAGCTAATGAAATGCATAAATTATTTATGCAAAACACTCAACTTTCTAAGTATTTACAGAACTAACTCCAACCTTTTAATTTCTTCGCCAATATAATAAATCTCACGATTAATCGCAAAAAAAAAAAAACGTTAGATGACTAAATTGTTAAAATTGGTCAAATTTGTTACCATTTTATGTCATTTAGCTTTATCCTATTTTATACGAGTGTTAAAATAGTGGTATAGTTAAAAAAATAATAGAAATTAAATTCGGCTCATGTCTAGTAGGTGTTTCATCCAAGTTTGGCCATTGGAGGCCTAGATGCTGAACATGTTGCCGGCATACAAAATTTTAATGGTTAAGATGTTTTTAGACTCTGGGACCCTTAAAGCCTGGTTAAATATTAAATCCTAGGAGATCGTCATAATTTCTCCAAAACCATAATCCACGCAAACTTTGTCATGACTTCTTCCACGCATATCTCATCGTCATCATCAACAAAACTCTTTCAATTAGAGGAATAAGAATATTTTCCTTCAAGGCATTTCCCTTTCTGTTTCTGTTGTGCACACACACACACAAGGCATTTCCCTTTCTAGAGGAATAGGAATAAGAATATTTTTCTTCTTAGCTAGAAATTTTATAAATTTTCTAGATAAAAGCGCCATGTCTTCATCACCATCCATTAATACATCATTATTGTTATGTTGGATAGTTTTGAGAGCTAAAGTTTTCTTTGATTTTGTATCCTCTTCTTCTTCTCTTTGAAGTTCCTTCTTATGAGTTTTTAGAGATCCCAAAAGCTCGTCCATGCTGAGTGTTTTGAGATTCTTTGCTTCTTGAATCACCGTCACTTTTGGACGTCACTTCTTTGGAAGAATCCTTAGAATTTTTGTTATCTTATCTTCATTAAAATAAAGTTTTCCAAGAAAATCCAAATCATTAGTAATAATAAAAAATTTACTATACATAGAAGCAAGAGATTCATTAGGCTCCATTTTAAATAATTCATAATCATGAACAAGCATATTTATGTTATCATCTTTAACTTGAGTGGTTCCTTCGTAGGTAACTTCAAGTTTATCCCAAATTTATTTGGCCATTTTGCAACTAGAAATTTTGTTATATTCATCCATGCTTAATGCACAATTTAAAACATTTAAGGCTTTAGCATTATATGTATCCTTGCGGTCTTGGGTTCAAATCCCATTGGAAGAATTTATGGTTCTTTTTTGATTAATTTTTGAAGCCGATTAATGGACTAATCCAATGACAAACCTAATTAAATTAGGTTTGTAAAATTATAAAGCCAATATAAATCATCATCATCATCACACACAGCCCCAGCCGTGCACAGAAGCCATCAAAAGCACCAGCCAGACGTCCCTCTCTCCTTCTCCATTATTTTTCTCTCTCTCTCCATTCTTTTCTTATTTCTTTCTTTATTCAATTTTTCTTCCACACGTTAAGGACTCTATTGTACTATTTTTATTATTTTTCTTTGGCATTAATTTGGAGTTAGAGAAGAAGGATTTTAGTACATAATTGAAGGTTAATTTCAGAATTTATTGTTGGTCTACGCACGTACTTCAATTTCAGCTTCTTAATTTATTTTACTGCTTTGTTAATTGTTATTATAAATTTTGCATGCTTATGATTTTAATTGCTTTTCAAATCATAAACTTTTATACGCTGTTTTATTTGATTATTTTATTGAGCATGGATTTATTAGATATGTTTGGCTAGTTCGTTAGTTAGGGGCCTGTAAGGAACGGGTATGCCTACGCGGTAATTTTTTGAACCCGAATCAATTCTAGTTAATTTTCTATAGGTTAATAGGTCATTATAAATTTGATTTCTATTAAATTATTATCTTAGTATGCTAATCACATATTTTTATAATAAATTTAACAAAATCTTTCCGACAAAAGAACCAAACTAGTTTGAATAATTGTTTTTGCGCTAAACCCTAACTAGTTGACTTAGAGAGCGGTCAACCGGACCGTGCACACCGCTTTATGTTATAGATCCCATAGAGATTTTCCATTCCAATTCCTTATTGTGACCTCCGGTATATCTGGCTTCACAACACCTTTCAATTAAACTTCTTGATTATCATGTTGTTTTTGGCATATCTCGTTTGCATTCATAATTTTGCATGTCTTATTTTTCAAATTCTTATTGATGAATGTTTATCCTAGTTCTTTGTTCTTTCGCCACCTCTCTATGAGCTCATTCTAGAGATCGAGCGCAATGGTATATGTGGTGGAAGACTTCTTAACCTTCTGCATAAACAATTCCATTTTGGGTGCCTGAATTGCAGACTTGCATTCAGAGGTTTAATTTAGTTACCAAATGAATGCTTCCCATCCGCATTTTTTCCTTCTAGTGCTTGTGGTATTCTTAATCAGCAATATATATATATATATGATCACATGTAACGGCTTAGCCAGGAATTAAAATCAGGAAGGGTTAAATTAATACGCTTTTAAAAAAAATTGCATGTACTTTTAATAAGGTTAAAATTAAAATATTATATTAAAATACTTAACATTTTATACGTCAAAAATCACATTTGTAGTTACAGTATTTCCTTTTGAAACTTAATATTTTGAAAATGCTAAATCTTCATTATCAATAATTTCATATATTAATCTCTAAACCAACTCTTTCTCAAAAACATTTTACTATATAGTATTCAATTTTTTCTAATCCAATATTAAATCAACCTCAAAAGATGAAAGAATAGAAAAAATAAAACCGATGAACTGCAGCTCCAAAATGGAAAAATAAAGAAGCCTTAAAAAAATTAATTGTAGTATTAATAGTTAGCCTATTCTCGTATTACAGAAATCCACCCCAAATATTTGACACAATATAATACACTGCCACACGCTTAATTACAAAACACGCCCTTCTAATTGTACAGCTAATAACGCGTAGCCCCCTCCTCCAAAACCCTTAGAAATTTACGCCGCCTCCTCCATTGAACATACAAAATTGCACAAAAACACCCTGAAATTTACTATGCTCCACAAAAGCCTCGTACTCAGTGAAAATTTGTGAGAAGTCCAAGTGAGGCCATCCCCACGTGGCTCCTTGTCACGGGGTGCCTTCCAACAACCTTCCAACAACACTCGTGATTGACACCGACTACACTTCTTCAGCACCTGCATGCGCCCGAGCGCAGCACGGCCCAACATGCGATCCAGCGTCATCTAGTTTTATTATTGTGTTTAGGTTTCTTATATGTAAATATTGTTTCCATGTAATTAGATCTATGAATTTCCTTTGTAGTTATATTTCATTTCTTTTGTAAAAGTTTTCTTGTAACTTGTAAGATCCAACGTGCACTGCTACAACTTTGGTATTTTCATTAAGTGGTTATATGTGGGGATAAGACTATCTGCCTCACACCCGAGTTGCCTACCAGTGCACGTTGTTTAGCACTTTGTTTTCAAGCTCTTACTTTCTTTCGAACTGTAATAGCTTTCCATGTAATCTCGTTTCTTGCAATGAAGTAATCTCAATTTATGCTCACGCTCTCTTTAAAATTACTGTTGTTGCATGTTGTTCGTTGATTGTAAATAAAATTCGATCACTCGACCGGGCTACCGGTTATCACGGTCGTTCACGCGACCTCCTTTGTACTATCAAAAGACGCCCCGTGACAGTTGGTATCAAAGGGATTATTTTCAATTGCTGCCTTGTGAAATCCAGTCGGTGTATCTTGTCACGCTACAATGGGAACCAATTGCCAGAGAATCAAAGCCCTCGAAAGAAATGTTGGCTCGTTAATGGAGAAAATGGGCGGAACGCCCTCTTTCCTCGACCGTGTGCAAAGTTTGGAGTTACGCACCCAAATTGTCCCAGCAAGGGACGCATCGGGTAGCTTGCGCGCACTTGTCGACTGCATACAAGATTTGGAGGAAGGCCTCCAAAACCTTCAGGGAATCTCACCGGGGGGTAACTTTGGGGAAATGATGGATGAGATGAGAATCGAAATCGATCAGCTCACCCAGAAATTGACTATATTGTCGATGGCGGTCGCTAACTCACCAGTTAGAGGTGGGGAGTGTACGAAGATAAAAGTACCCGAACCCAAAGCATTCACTGGTGTTCGTATGCTAGGGAATTAGAAAATTTTGTTTTTGATATGGAAAAATATTTCCGTGCAACAAAGGTCAACGAAGAGGAAACGAAAATATCCTCTGCGTCCATGTACTTGTCTAGGGATGCCAGATTATAGTGGCGGAATAATTACAACGACGTTCAAGCTGAAAAGTGCGAGATTAGCACTTAGGATGATCTGAAAAAGGAATTACGCGATCGATTCCTTCCCGAAAATACCTCCCATAACGCGCGACAAGAACTTCTTCAAACGAAGCACTCAGGGAGCATCAAGGAGTACGTCAATGTGTTCAGCACCATCATGCTAGATATCCACGATATGAATGGCGCGGATAGACTATTCTTCTTCATGATCGGGTTACAACCGTGGTCCAAAACAGAACTAAATCGAAGGCAGGTGAAGACGTTACATCAAGCCATATCAGTTACCGAATGCTTGCAAGATTATATCGCAGGTCCAAAAACAAATGTCCCAAGAAGTGGACAAGCGAAGAATGCGGGGGAGAGAAAACATAATTATCCGGCCAAACCTGATTGGAGAGGCAATACACCCACCAGGCCATTTACCCAGCAAAACAATTTTAAGAATGTGAGCAAGTTCACAAGGAACTTCTAAGCTAGCAGTAGTGGGAAGAAGCCCTTCAGCCCGGGACCGTGTCATTTGTGTCACGGTGCTCATTTCATGGCCAATTACCCCAATAAACAACTCCTAAGTGCTCTCGTCGCCAGGGGTGGCGGCATGCTTCCCAAAGCTCCAGCTGCCTCTGGACAATCTTATCGTACTCAGCAAAATGACCACGCTGAGTTTGAAGAAGAAACTGAGGAATATGAGGGAGCATCATTGGGTGCCTATCAGGGGCAGTTCATGCACTCTTGCAACGCAGTAACGGTTGAAGAAGATCCCCGACAAGAAGGGAAGGTGGAACCATCCTCAAAAGGGAAAACAGGTGTGGGGAAGAGTCCTCAAAGAAATGGTATGATGTATGTTGATATTAAGATCAACGGAAAGCCGATTCAGGCCATGGTGGACACAGGCGCAACGCATAATTACCTGGCGAGCACCGAAGTTGAACGATTAGGCCTTATCTTAAAAAAATAAGTGGGTCGCGTGAAGGCCATCAACTCAGCCGCTCAACCTGTCGCCAGAATGGCGAAATCAGTGTTAGTAAAACTGGGTCCTTAAGAAGGGATAACTAATTTCTCAGTTGTGGTAATGGACGACTTCAAGGTTATCTTGGGCTAGAGTTTTTGAGAGAAACTAAGGCTAGCGTCATGCCCAGTACAAATAGCCTCATGATGCTCGGCAAGAATCCATGCGTTATCCCGGTGATGACCCTGTCAAGCAGTGGGAAGTTTTTATCGGCAATCCAATTGAAGAAGGGCATCAAGCACGACAATCCCACTTTTATGGCTGCACTAAAATGGGATGAAATTCAAGAGACATTGGGACCCTTACCGAGATCCATTAGACAAGTGTTAACCGAATTTGAAGATGTGATGCCCGAGAATCTTCCAAAGAAGTTACCTCATCGTGGAGAAATAGATCATCAAATCGAACTTCTGCCAGGTACCAAACCTCCAGTTCGTGCAGCGTATCGAATATCTCAGCCCGAACTAGCAGAACTTCGAAAACAGTTGAAGGAGCTACTGGATGCGGGGTTAGTGCAACCAGCCAAATCGCCTTATGGAAACAAGACGGTTACTTAAGAATGTGCATCGATTATCGAGCTCTCAACAAGGTGACCATACGGAATAACTATCTTATCCCTCTAGTGGCCGATTGCTTCGATCAATTTAGCCGGGCAAAAATATTCACAAAGCTTGATCTCAGATCCGGATATTGGCAAGTTCGTATTGTAGCAGGGGACGAAGGAAAAACCACGTGTGTCACAAGATATGGAGCCTATGAATTTTTGGTTATGCCATTTGGGCTCACTAATGCTCCAGCCACCTTCAGCACTTTGATAAATCAGGTTCTCAGGGTTTACTTGGATGATTTTGTCGTGGTCTATCTCGACGATATTGTGGTTTTTAGCGAAAGCATGGAGGAACATAAACAACACCTGAGGAGGGTATTAGAAAGACTTTGAAAGCACGAGTTGTATCTCAAACTATCGAAATATTCTTTTGCGCAGAAACGTATCAAGTTCTTGGGCCACATCATCGAACAGGGGAAAATGCAAATGGATCCGGTTAAAGTCAAAGTCATACAGGAGTGGCGGGAGCCTACAAATGTGTCCGAACTCCGTTCTTTTCTGGGACTCGTCAATTACTATAGGAAGTTCATGAAGAACTACTCTAGTATTGCAATGCCCCTAACAGAACTCTTGAAGAAGTTGAAAGTTTGGGATTGGTCGACGAGTTGCCAAGCTGCCTTCGATGCTCTGAAGAGGGCCATGTTCGAAGATCCCGTTCTTGCGCTGCCAGATGTGACTAAGCCGTTCGAAGTGCATACCGATGCATCGAATGCAGCCCTAGGAGGAGTCTTAATGCAAGAAAGTCACCCGGTAGCTTATGAGAGTCGAAAGCTCAATGACATGGAGAAGAGGTACTCTGCCCACGAGAAAGAGTTACTCACTCTGGTCCATTGTCTAAGGTTATGGAGGCATTACCTTCTCGATTCTCGATTTCTAATGAAAACGGATAACATCGTGGTTAGTCATTTCCTTAGTCAACATAAATTGAGTTCCAAACAAGCGAGGTGGCAGGAGTTACTAGCTGAATTCAACTTTTGGATGGAGTATAAAGCAGGCTCGACCAATTAAATGGAGGATGCGTTGAGCCGTATAGTTGAGTTCAACCAATAGGCGAATGCGTTCCTTAATGCCATTCTTCGAATCGATAGCCAAGTATCAACAAAAATTCGAGGAAAAATAAAAAATGTGCTACCGCAAGATCTAGTTTTCGCTCAACTATTGAAGATGATCGAGAAGGGGAAGACGCGGCAATTTTGGTTGATTGACGGGTTCATGTTGACAAAGGAAAATCGAGTCTTTGTTCCTCGAGTAGGGGAGTTGAGGCGTACTCTAATCCGAGAGTGTCATGATACTTTATGGGCTAGACATCCTGGTCAAGAAAGAACGCTGGCCCTCCTCAAGCAAGGTTACTACTGGCCCGAAATGAAAGATGATGTCGAGAGCTATGTTAGAACTTGCCTCATCTATCAACAGGACAAGATCGAACGACGACAACCAGCAGGGTTATTGGAACCTCTACCCATCCCAGAACGACCGTGGGAGAGCATTTCGCTTGATTTTATATCAGGCCTACCCAAAGTGGGGGACTTGACAACCATCTTCGTGGTCATTGATCAGTTCTCGAAATATGCTACCTTCATTGCGGTTTCAAAGAACATGTCTAGTGAGGAGACTGCACAATTATTCTTCAAGTATGTGGTTAAATATTAGGGGATCCCTCGAAGCATTGTCAGTGATAGGGACTCACGATTCACGAGAAATTTTTGGAAGGAACTCTTCAAGGTTCTCGGCTCCAAGTTGTGTATGAGTTCCAGCTACCATCCTCAGTCCGATGGACAAACTGAAAGATACAATGCAATGCTCGAGGAATATCTACGCCCCCTTGCGAGTGCAACTTAGCGAGATTTGGTTAAATTATTGGATGTGGCTCAATTGTGCTTCAATGCTCAGAAGAACTCTGGGACAGGCAAGAGTGCTTTCGAAATAGTGACGGGACAGCGGCCAATCCTTCCTCGCACCGCCAACTTGATGCCAGTTTCTAAATCTCCTAGAGCCCGTACTTTCTTAGAAGAGTGGAAGCAGAATATTGAGTTGGCTCGTTCGCACTTAGAGAAGGCCACCCATCGAATGAAGAAGTATGCAGATCAGAAAAGGCGACCGTTAGAGTTCCAAATAGGAGATCTCGTAATGGTAAAACTCCTTCCATAAGATAGGAAGTTCTTAAGAGGTCGAGACCCACGCCTTCTGCAAAAATATGAGGGGTCGCTTAGGATTGTGAAGAAAATCAGGAAAGTGGCTTATCAGATTGAACCCCCTAGTTGGCTCAAGGTTCACCCAGTATTTCATGTTAGCATGCTGAAACTGTACTTTGCTGATACTTTCGATCTAACCCGGAGAGGGTCTAGTCGTCCAGGGCTAAAGCAGAGAGCAAAAAGGAAGAAGTCAGTTGAAGCCATCCTGACCGATTGAGTTGTGACAGCTTCTCGTAAACAACACCAAGAGTTTCTTGACAAATGGGTAGGAAGAGACCCCGAAGAGAACACTTGGAAAAGGGTATCAGACCTATCGGCCTTCCAAGACCAGATCACAGCATACCTCAACCAGTTGCCGAGGGCGTCAACAGCTCTGGTGGGGGAAGATGTCATAGGGTGCCTTCCAACAGCCTTCCTACAGCACTCGTGATCGCACATACTACACTTCTTCAGCACCGTGCATGCACCCGAGCGCAGCACGGCCCAACAGGCGATCCAGCGTCATCTAGTTTTATTATTGTGTTTAGGTTTCTCATATGTAAATATTGTTTCCATGTAATTAGATCTAGGAATTTCCTTTGTAGTTGTATTTCATTTCCTTTGTAAAAGTTTTCTTGTAACTTGTAAGACCCAACGTACACTGCTACAACTTTGGTATTTTCATTAAGTGGTTATACGTGAGGATAAGACTATCTGTCTCATACCCGAGTTGCCTACTAGTGCACGTTGTTTAGCACTTTGTTTTCAAGCTCTTACTTTCTTTCGAACTGTAATAGCTTTTCATATAATCTCGTTTCTTGCAATGAAGTAATCCCAATTTATGCTCACACTCTCTTTAAAATTACTGTTGTTGCATGTTGTTCGTTGATTGTAAATAAAATTCGATCACACTCGATCGGGCTACCGGTTAGCATGGTCGTTCACGCGACCTCCTTTGTGCCATCAAAGGACGCCCCGTGACACTCCGCCTCTGAACATGTGAAAACTGTATGTATTGGTTAATAACACTCGATATAAAAACACATAGGTTGTTTCACCTGTTGGATCCTTAATCTAACATTGGGCTTATATGTGAAATAATTATGTGTTGTGGACTGTCGAATGGTTAAGCCCACTTTAAAAGTGATCAAATAAGGTTTAAGTTATTTGGGCTTAAATGTATCTAATAGGATGTGTGCCTTTAATGTGTAGATACTTAAGAGTAATTCTATTTTTATGATGGGCTAAAATAGAAATACTAAATAGATAGTAGGGTTTACTATCTATATATATTGTGGTTATGGTCCCCAGATTACATGTACGTATCTTGTCCTATTGAGCCCCCATCATCACAGAGAGCAGAGAGAAGGCATAAATGATTCTCTAAAGAAATACGTGTTGATCTAGAAGGCCAACCACTCAGCTACAAACACACGCTGTGGATTCAGGTACGCTTCCGCATATTGATTTATTAATTCTTGGTGATTCGACATGAACGGTCCTAGGGTTTATGGTTATTTAGAACCAACAAGATCTAACAAGTGGTATCAGAAGGATTTTCATGTTAAATCATTGAGAATTGATTTATTTTAGATTTATTGTTTAATACATATATTCGGTCAAATCAGATTTTTATATTGATCGGATATACATATATTGATAGATGATGTCGTGTATGTATGTAAGTTTCAGTTGATGGCTGTGTATATTTATATATTGTATATTTATATATTGTTGGTGCAAGTATATATATATTAATTAAAGTCAGATGGTTAAATCGTGAATATATATATCTATAATAGGTCAAATCGACTACAGTTGACAAATCAAATTTATATTTATATATATATATATATGTGCATCTAGCTACTGCCGTTCACCTTTTGACATTATCATCCATGTACTTTTTTTTTAATTGTCCTTTAGTTACATATTATCCTTAAAAGGACAATTGCTACTGTTGGTACATCGACTTGATTAATTTTTTGTTTTGCCGTGAGACATACATGTATGTACTTTACTTTATGTATATATTTTTTATATAAATATGTAGTACAGGGTGATATATATATATATATATATATGTATATGTATATTATTGTATTAAGTTAAAGTTTTTTGTGTTGTATAGTACGCATATATACATATAGGGTAATCGACAAATTTAACCCCAAAGTTTGGGGTAAATTGCAATTAAACCCCGTTGTTTCAATTTTTACAATGTCAACACCAATGTTTTTAATTCGTTGCAATCCAACCCAATCGTTATCTTTTGTTAATGTACAACTAACGGCGCTGACGTGGCCCTCCGAGCTGGCGCTGACGTGGATGTTGCTACTATGGGCATCGACAATTTTAACCCCAAAGTTTGGGGTCAGTTGTAATTTAAACCCTATTGTTTCAATTTTTTTCAATGTCAACACCAATGTTTTATAATTGTTGTAATCCAACCCAACCGTTCTCTTATACTAATATACAATTAACGGCGGCTAATATACAATATACCTTTTCGTTGACGAGTGAGGAACACACGCTTACGTCAAATCATATAAGCCACATTTTTTAGTCACAATCCTAAGTCCTTCTATATATCAAAGGCCTTACTGCGGTAGGACAATCTCTTGGTACCCATCATCCAGTATTGCCATACTTCTTTTCCCCCATGCAATATTAGGAAGTGACTACATTACAAAAGAAAGGAAAAAAAAATAAAACCTTTTTTTAGCCGCAGAAACCAGAAAATAGACACAATATATTCATGAGCACATACAGAAAGATAATCCATGAAGAGAAAAGACGATGCAAAATACTAAAATAAAAGAATTAAAAATTATAGGATTAACAAAAATTTATAGATGAAATGGGAACCGAAAAAATAAAATAAAAAGACATATGATCAAGAAAAGTAAGGTGATCACCATCAACCTTAACCCAATTTTAATGCAATAATTGTAATCGCCAACGAAAAGGTGTGTTATATATTTAGGATTGTGACTCAAAAAATTATGATCGCCAATTTTGCTGCAACAATTATAATCGGTAACAATTATTGATCGACAACGAACAATAATTATAGAAGGACTTAGGATTGAGATTCAAAACAGTGGCTTAAATGATTTGACGTAAGCATGTGTTCCTCACTCGCCAACGAAAAGGTGTATTGTATATTAGCCGCCGTTAGTTGTATATTAGCATAAGAGAACGGTTGGGTTGGATTACAACAATTATAAAACATTGGTGTTGACATTGAAAAAAATTGAAACAACATGGTTTAAATTACAACTGACCCCAAACTTTGGGGTTAAAATTGTCGATGCCCATAGTAGCAACATCCACGTCAGCGCTAGCTCGGACAGCCACGTCAGCGCCGTTAGTTGTATATTAACAGAAGGTAACGGTTGGGTTGGATTGCAACAAATTAGAAACATTGGTGTTAACATTGTAAAAATTGAAACAACGAGGTTTAATTGCAATTTACCCCCAAACTTTGGGGTTAAATTTGTCAATTACCCTATACATATATTTTCTTTGAGTTTAAGTTTTTGGATTATATGGGTTAAGATATGAATATAGGTTTATTACCTAATAAATTTTGACCTAATCAGTTTAAATTCAAATATTGGTATAATTAAGTATATATATTTTGAGATGAATTAATTGAACCGACATGTCGCCAAAGTAACCTCTCTCGTGGAGATTAATTTATTTTAATTTATAAATAGTTGTGTGCTTGTAACTTATGTAAATTTTGACCTGCCCAAAGGAAGATTGACTTTTAACAGAATTACATGTACACTTATGGTAATAAACATGTGATAATTATTCAGTTTTTCATGTGAACAATAAATCGGCCCAAAGGAAGATTTATTATTCGACATACTTTTATTATCAATGTTTGATTACTGCTACAAGATATCAATTGCAAGTTAGTATTTTTATCCAAAGATAAAATATTAATGGAGCACCCGGTATCTTGAGATGGGAATTAACTTTATTTGAATTTATTATATTTGTTTTAGGACTTATGTGAACTTGTTATGTTTGTTTATTGTTGTTTTTTGTGGATTCAGCTATGAATACTTCTGCTAATATTACTGCTAGCATCAACTCTATTCCTATGTTAAATGACACAAATTTCAAATCATGGCAAGTGAACCTTCAGATAGTTCTAGGAGTCATGGATCTTGACATTGCGTTAATGATTGATTCTCCTCCACCTCTTACGGATAAAAGTACTCCTGAAGAGAGAGAAGATCTAGAGATATGGGATAGATCAAATCGCATGTGTGTCATGATTATGAAAAAAGCCATTCCGGAAGCATTTAGAGGTACAATATTTGAAAAGATAACTACAGCTAAGGAGTTCCTTGCAGACATTGAAAAATGGTTTGTCAAGAATGAAAAGGCTGAACTACGTACGCTCTTGACAAACCTACTTTCAATGAGGTATAAGGGTAAGGGCAATATAAGAGAGTATATTATTGAGATGTCTCATCTTGCTTCAAAATTAAGAGCACTTAACCTAGAACTCTCTGAGAACTTGCTGGTGCATTTAGTTTTGATATCTCTTCCAACACAGTTTAACCAGTTTAAAGTGAGCTACAATTGTCAGAAAGAGACTTGGTCTCTGAAAAAGCTCATCTCATATTGTGTTCAAAAAGAGAAAAGGTTGAAGCAAGATAAGGTATAAACTTCTTAATTGTCTCAACCTTTAAAAGCAAGGACAAGGGAAAGAAGAACAAAGGAAATTACAGATACAACACCACAAAAGAAATAAGAAACGTAACTGGGCGAACCAGAAGATATTAGTGTTACTTTTGTGGAGATGAAGAACACATAAAGAAGCACTATACCAACTTTCACTCATGGCGTAATAAGAAGGGGTTGTCTTAATTTCCGAAAGCCAAATGATGGTGAAAGACACATCAATTTAGGCGAAGGTAAAATGGTTCAAGTTGAAGCAATTGAAATGTTTGGATTATTATTAAACACTACATTTTATTTGAATCTTAATGAGACATATATTATATCGTATTTATACGAAATTTGATTTCAATTTATCTTTTGGACAAATCTACAGATTCTTGTTCCTTCGGGAATAAATTTTTTAATTTGTTTCATAATTGAAAAGTGGTTCCAGTTTTTTTTGTTAAGTTATGATAATAATCTATATGCAGTTGATACAATTGCTTTATTTAATAAATCCCTACAATTAAGTGCATAAAGTGTAAAGAGAAAACAGTGAGAATTCAGTAACACTATGGCACAAGATAGTGCTATATTGTTGGATACTCTGGAAGATCCAAGTGGTATAAGTTTTATGATCCCACGAATAAGTAAATTTTTTAATCGGAAAATGCCCGATTCTTTGAGGAAGTAGATTTTGCGGGGGGAGATACAGCCATAGATTTTATCTTTAAAGAGGAATATGTTGATATTCCCACAGGTGCTATTGGCATTGATCAGGTTTTCATTCCTGACTTTGTTCAAGACACAAATCAAGATAATTTCAGAGAACCTCCCATTCAAGAAATTGATCTAGAAGAACAAACTCTACCACCTCAAGAACTTATGCCATTAAGGAGATCTACTAGAGAAAGGAGAAGTGCGATGCCAGATGACTTTATTGTGTTTCTCCAAGAACATGAGGTTGACATTGGAGTGATAAAAGATGATCCGATCAACTTCCGTCAAGCCATGGAAAGTTCTAATTCTCAAAAATGGATTGATGCCATGAATGAAGAGATTAAGTCCATGAAGGACAATGACGTATGGGATCTTGTCCCATTGCCAGAAGGTGCGAAACCCATTTGTTGTAAATGGATATTTAAGACCAAGAGGAATTCGAAAGGTGATGTGGAAAGGTACAAAGCTCGTCTTGTTGCAAAGGGCTTTACACAAAAGGAAGGCATCGACTATAAAGAAACTTTATCTCCAGTTTCTTCGAAAGATTCTTTTAGGACTATAATGGCATTAGTGGCGCATTTCGATCTTGAGTTATATCAGATGGATGTAAAGACGGCATTTCTCAATGGTAACATTGATGAGACGATCTATATGGTGCAACCGAAAAACTTTGTGGTAGGAGACTCAAAGAATATGGTTTGCAAACTTAAGAAATCCATCTATGGGCTCAAGCAAGCATCTCGACAATGGTATTTCAAGTTTCATCAAGTAATCATCTTATTTGGTTTTAAGATGAATTTAGTCGATGATTGCATATACCATAAGTTTTGTGGGAGTAAGTATATTTTTTCTAGTTTTATATATCGATGATATTTTGCTTGCTAGCGCGATATATGCATGTTGCACGAAACTAAGAGATTTTTAATTAAGAATTTGATATGAAAGATCTTGGTGACGTCTCTTTTATGTTAAACATACAGATACACCGAGATCGCTCTCGGGGTACTTTAGGATAATCATAAAAGGGTTATATCGAAAAGGCTCTCAAAACAAATGGCAAGCAGGATTACAAATCAGGTGATACCCCTATGGTTGAGAGAGATAAGGTTAATCTCATTCAGTGCCTTAAGAATGATTTTTAGGAAAATAAAATGCAGAAGATTCCTTATGCATCAGCAGTATGGAGTCTGATGTATATTCAGGTATGTACGCGTCCGGATTTTGCGTACATTATTTAGATGCTAAGCAGATATTTAAGCAATTCAGGAATAGACCATTTGAAAGCAACAAAACAGGTCTTGTGGTACTTATAGAAAATAAAAGAACTACATGCTCACATATCGGAGGTCAGATTAGCTTGAGATCTTTGAGTATATTGACTCCGATTTTGCTGGGTGCAAAGATAGAATTAAATCTATCTTATATTCTACTAACAACAAGGGCTTAGCGAAGTTTAAATATATAGATATTAAGTTTCTAGTTGTTAAAAAATAGTTCAGAGTGAATAAGTGTCTATAGAACACATAAATACAAACTCCATGGCCGCGGATCCGCTCACTAAAGGATTGCCACCTAAAGTATTCCATGAGCACATTAATTGTATGGGTGTCAATTATTTTCAAAAAAAAATTCAGTTTTAGTGGGAGTTTAAAATTTTAGTGTTTCTATGATATAGACATATTTCGGTTGTTTCGGTTTAAAGATATTTAAAGTTATTTTCTGCAGAAATAAAGTTTAGTTTATTTACACTCTGATTTTGGATATGGTTTGGTCTCACTAAGGTTTTAGAAGGACCAATTGTAAATAGGCATGTTAAGATCACAATGCATGTAATTTCCATGCTACACATCCACATCATGATCCATGTCATTCAGTTAGATCGACATGTGTGACCATTGATGGGTCGAGTTACGTCAAGTGTAACAAAGGCCGCTTTGATCCTATGTTGATATGATTGATGGACCGGATTGGATACAGATACATTTCAGTAATGACAGCAAAGATGAGCTCAATTTACAACTCATAATTATAAGGTTACACATATAGCCCAAGTGGGAGATTGTTGGATCCTTAATCCAACATTGGGCTTATATGTGAAATAATTATGTGTTGTGGACTGTCGAATGGTTAAGCCCACTTTAAAAGTGATCAAATAAGGTTTAAGTTATTTGGGCTTAAATGTATCTAATAGGGTGTGTGCCTTTAATGTGTAGATACTTAAGAGTAATTCTATTTTTATGATGGGCTAAAATAGAAATACTAAATAGATAGTAGGGTTTACTATATATATATATTGTGGTTATGGTCCCCAGATTACATGTACGTATCTTGTCCTGTTGAGCCCCCATCATCACAGAGAGCAGAGAGAAGGCATAAATGATTCTCTAAAGAAATACGTGTTGATCTAGAAGGCCAACCACTCGGCTACAAACACACGCTATGAATTCAGGTACGCTTCCGCATATTGATTTATTAATTCTTGGTGATTCGACATGAACGGTCCTAGGGTTTATGGTTATTTAGAACCAACAAGATCTAACATCTCCTTCATGTTTTCTGAGATAAGTTAGTCCATAGGGCTCCCGCTCACATTAAGGCTTGGGGAGATAAGATAGTAGATAGTAGACAACCAATTATCCATTTTTAGGGAGGTTGGTTTCGGGAGAACGCTTGCCACCTTTTCATGTTCTTTGATGCATTTGAGCGAAAAAACTTGATACTATCGAAAAATGCGGTGGTCAGAATTGTGTGGAGATGCAAGAGAGTAAGAACTAATTTTGGATGAGGCATGCGCGGGCAAAAGTAGTTCGCCTCATATAACACTAATTATTGCTGAGCAAAGTGCATTTTTCTGGAGCTTACATATTTCTTAATCTGAATCATGTTGCAAGGGTACTTTCGGGCTGTGATACATATGCTCATATGAATCTAGAGAGTATGTGTGTAAATATGTACATTTCTAGACATTTCTCGTTTATTTGTGGGGTAAAAGGTGTTTTTTGTCACATAGAGGTTTCAAATGACCTTCAGTCATTTTAAAGCAATACGCAGCAAATGGAACACCTATAGTGTGTTAAGTATTTTTTGGGGTTGAGTTGTATCATTATGCTATGCTAGATTGTCACATATCCAACAAGAAGTGTCGGATACATGTCCTGTAATCAACCAAATTGTTCAATCACCCATGGAGGTACTTGATGCACTTGAAGGATCCATATATACATGACTTACGAGTTGCAAATGATTTTTCACGTTCTGCGCTGGTACATTCCATCATATAAGAAATGCATTTTCTCTTCCAGAAACATATGACACCCAAACTCGCGGTATAATTCCTAAAGAATCTTGCAATAACCTGGGTCTCAGAATAGAAAATATGCTATTATAGTTACTCTTTGTGGTCATAACTGTCAACATTATGGTAACCCAAAATAGCCACTGATCCACAGAGACTTAGTTATTTTTTTTAACCCAAAGCAATCAGCTATTCGTGTTATTATTATGCAAAGTTTCACAGAAACTTAATTGTTTAAATAAACTCAACACTTCCTCATCCACCTTGTCAGACAATTTTATTTTAATTTCTCTTTATAACCATTAATGGTTTCCTTTTGTATGAAACAATGATGATAGGTACTTTGCACAAGATTTTTGTATACCTTATGTTCCTAACATAAATATGGGAGAGCTCTGAGTCTCTCTTTGATAAATAATAATATAATGTGTGTACAAATTGCAGTCATCATCTTCCTTATTTTAATGTAATCTTGGATTGATTATGGAAACTTATCTGTGATATTACTGATGAGTTTCATATGCTCTTAGTATTGCTAGTATGAACATATGACTGGTGTAGCGGAAAAAAAATTGCATGATGGTAGTATGGTACTCCCTCCGTACTTTCTGAAAACTGTATGCATAGTGTTGAATGTTGATTATTCCTATGCATTACAATACCCCACACTCTTTGCGCAAGAGATGGTCTCTATTTTCTTCCCCACCTCCACACAAGACACAAGACACAATTGCTATCCTGAACAACTCCCCATTCTTTCAGTCTGTTCCTGCATACTAACCAGAAGACGAAGCTGCATCTAGGAGTGCGGTTCTTATTCCAAACAATTTTATACCATTGCACAACAGGTCATGTAGACCTTATAGCATTCTCTAGCTATTATTTGTCAGGATCCATCATTTGACACTGCCATAGGCATATTCCAGAGATTACTATTAGGCACAAAATCGGCTGCTTTAGCGTTCTCTAGATGCATCATAGATCACTCTAGGACAAACCTCACTTTGAGTGGTCCTTGAGGATGCCAATTATCATACCAAACAAACACTCTCCTGCCATGACTCACTCTGTATGAACTGCACAGCATAGCATTACAACTTTAAGATTTTCCTCCATTCATTCCACTCCATGTTCCATTTTAATTGAGTTTGCCTATTTAAAGGATTGTTGTTGTAATGAGTGAGAGCAGCTTCGAATGAAAGTGAATATTAAATTCCAGAATTCCTCTCCAGTTCTTCTTTGTTTCTCCAAAATCCAAATTCCCTCTGCCTCCTCCCTTTCCAATATTCACCTCCCCTCTTTCTAGTCTCTCCCCCCCTTTGTTTTGCAGCTACGATTCTAAGAATTTATCTTGTGGATCCTTTTCTCTTAAGCCCCTTTTATGTCATTTGCCAAATTCCACTCTGTCACAGTCCTTAGCTCTTGCTAAGATTGCCATTTTCTTAGAATTATGTCTTGCTTTGGGATTATAAGAGAAAAATATTGGAAGCGGTGCGAATTAAACTTGAATGTTTTAAAGGAAAAATTAAAAGAATGAAGAGAGAATTTGAATGCTATTGTTGTTGTATGCTACGGCTGTTGCTTTGTGGCTGTGTGATGATGATTATTTATACTTTACAAACCTAATTTATTTAGGAATGATGATTATTTATACTTTACGAACCTAATTTAATTAGATTACAAATCTTAATCTCTTCCACAAAAAAGAAACAAAAGATTTCATTGCCACAAGAAAAATTACAAATCTTACTCTCTTCCAATTGCCACATCTCATACGATAAATCCTAATCTATGTCAATGACAGATTGAATTTCCAAAGTTATATGTCTAATAACTAATAATGAAAACAATACCCTCTCACCATCGCTTCACACGTGACTATGAACGACAAATAGAACTTTCAAAGTTATATATCGATTTACTTCTTTTTTTTTTCCCAACAATTACGTTTCTATGTTCTACAGTATTTACGCTTTTGCAGTTTTTTTTTCTTTTTTCTTTTTTACAAACAGTTGTTTCCGTTGTCTTTTTTCTTAGGCCTCGTTTGATTGGCGAATTTAAAATCCAAAAAAATAAAAATATTTTCTTTTCTTTATTTAATAAATATAAATTTCAAAAACAGAGAAAAAAATAAGGTAACATCATTCATCTCAAAATTCATAAAATTATATTTTTTTGTAATTTTTTAACATTTGTTATAAAAATTTTAGATAATAACATCTTTATTTAAATATTTTTTATATTTTATCAAATATATATATATATATATAAAACGCCTTTAATTTTCCACGAGGGAATTGATTTCCTTCCGCCAAAGACGAGCCCTTAATCCTCGACTTCTTCTAATCGCTACTTCTCTCCGTTCTCTTTTGCTTTTACGCTACATATCCTTTCACATCTCTCAGCCGTCTTCTCTCTCCTCTCTCTAGAGTTTCGACTTTTGCTATTCTTAATTTGGGTTTAAGGATTCTCTCAGTTATTGCCATTGCAAGTTTCAGGTACTTCTATTGTTTAATATTACCTCCATCAATCTGTCAAATTATTTTTTCTTTTATCGAATTGATTGGAGTCGTTTACATTAATTTTGATGATTGCTCTGTTTGGGTTTGATATGATTTTCTCTATGAATGGTTACACTGATTTTTATTGAATTGAATTTTTCAAATTATTTTTTCTTTTATCAATTGATTAGGGTCGTTTACATTAATTTTGATGCTTGCTCTGTTTTGGGTAGAATGGTTACACTGATTTTTGTTGAATTGAGGATGGTCTTATCAAGGATACATAGAAATAACATAATTTGATTGTACATTGTGTAGTGTGCTAAACTTGGTTACATCAGTGATTTCGTCAGTGAGAGTTGGGCTGTTAGGGATTTGGATAATTGGTTGTGTGCAGATTTGGTTATGGAGATATTAATCCTCTTAATGGATAAACTTGGTTACGTAAATATAAATATGGTTCTAGGTAAAAGAAATTCTAATTGATCGACAAAATCTTGAAATTATAATTGGCTATCAAGTAATATATGTTACCCATGTAGATTATCAAGAGATTTGAATATACTTTTGAGTGGAGTTGTGGAAATGTGTTCTATTTTCCCTTTACAATACCTACCTTAGAAAGCTGACAAGGCTTATAACTAAGTTTGTAAAATTGGGATTCATTTGGATGTGATGACAAATTTCTAATATTTATTTTGTATATTTTAGGTTGTAAATTATATCTTGATGTATCTTAACAAGAAAGACTTTTGGTGGTATAAATGGTTTGGTATGGAATGTGTAGAAAATATCACCTTTGCTACTTGGTTACCATCAAAATTTTAATGGATGCAAGCCCTTCACTCGTGTAATTGCAACTTGGCTACTATCAAAATTTTGATGGATGCAGGCCCTTAACTCATGTAACCAGGCTCGTTTAATAACACAGGGTAAGCCAAATATAAAAGAAAAAAAAAATGAAAATAAAAAAAAAAAATCATAATCGATTTACATGATTTGTAATACTAATTGGATGGTATTTGTACGTATGCCAAGTTATTTATTGCTTCGAAAACATTTGTAATACTAATTGAATGGTATTAAGTTGAAATCTTCGACGCAAATATTTTGTATAATTAATATAAAGCGCCCAGGCTGCAAAACTAGTATATACACAAACATAAGCCATATCACAAAACACTCTCATGGTTAGTTTAGCTCCGTAATTTTCACAGATAGTTCTCTCTATCCATGTATACTTTTATTGTTAATACTTGTAAAAGAGTGGTTTTAGTTTGACGAATTTGTACTTCTTCATAGCAATTTGCTATGCCACTAGAATTACTGCCAACTTTATGGAAATTTACTTACAAGATTAATGGGCTTCTATTTTGTTCCATCCGTCCCAATTTTTTTTTTTTAATACTATGAGATTAAATTAATTGTATTGTATTGGTAAGTACTTTATGTATGTTTTATGTTTGGTACATTGGTTAGTAATATTTAATTTACTCAAAATTCTGTTCTAAATACACTGGAATCCATTGTGCATACCTTTGTTTTCTAATTTGATTTTCCAAGTACTCTTTTCTTTTCTTTGTTTATAATTAGATTCTTATTGTATTGTACCTTTGGTTAGTAATATTTAATCTACAGAAAATTTCATTCTAAATTAGACTTCTCAATTAACATATAATTTTCTTGTTTACTGTTAATTGTTTAGGCTATGGCCCTTTTCTTTTATTATTTTTTTTTTATTTTTAGCATTTGAATGTTGAATTTTATATTCTTAATACAGAATGGACACGATAGCAATGAAAATGGAAAAGGAAAAAGAAAGAGTAAGTGAGACGTCCACGGACAATCTCCCAATTGATGTTCTAAGTTTGATCGGATCATCTCTTTTAGCTAGAGACCGTGTTCATTTTCGTGCAGTGTGTAAAAGATGGCAATCGGTTATTCCTCCAGTCCCATGTCCCATACATGAATCGACGGAATCTCTAACTTCTACTGCTTTCATGGTTCGATTCCCTTTGCTCATGTTCTCCAGGTGTGGAGGCTCATGCTTCAGTTTCTACCATCCCATTTGCAACACCACATATGTCCTGGACTCCCCAGAAATAGCTAATGCCAAAATCCGGTTCTCGAAAGATGGTTGGTTGCTTATGTCTCAAGGCTTAAAAGGGATCTTCTTCTTCAACCCTTTCATAAAGAAAAGAATTGATCTTCCTGATTTACCCTACACGTATAGTTTCAAAGCGATTTCCTTTTCATCCCTTCCAATGTCACCGGATTGCATAGTTTTCGGGGTAATTTGGACTTTTGATGACTCTGCTAGATTTTGTTTCATCCGTCATGGCGAAGATACTTGGAATGAATGCACCGCCGAGCACAAATTTGACTTTGTTGCATCTCATAATAATCCTGTTTTTCACAATGGAATGTTCTACTACTTGGATAAAAATGGGAAGTTGGGTACTTTTGATCCTAATAATGACAGTAATCATGGTTGGACCGTTCTTCCTAAGCCAGAACAAGTACAACCTTGTAATTTTGTGAGGAAAAACTATTTGGTGGAGTGCAACGGGGAACTAATATGTGTGTTTGAGGGACATGTGGGGAAATGGATTAGGATTTTCAAGCTGGATGATTCTGCAATGACTTGGAGTGAAATAGAGAGCTTAGGAGATAAAATGTTGTTTGTGAGCCGAACAGGTTCTTTTTCGGCAGCAACAAAAGGTTCCAAACAAGAAGTTGTGGGAATGGAGAACAAGATATATTTTCCTAGGTTTCATGGGAAGAATAGTGTATTTTACTCTCTCAAAATGAATAGGTTTTATACTTTGGGAAGCGGCTACAACAGTGATGATTTTTACAACACAACTATAAAGATGGATTGTACTTGGATCGAGCCTAGTTTTGACATATTCTCAATGAAGAAGAGTTCCGTTGGCGGCGAAAAGTAGTTTCAGATATTTGAGGAGGACTACTTAGGAGTATAGAGAAGATAAAAAAAACTTGTTACATATTGGTGCTTCCATTCACTTAGTTCAGTAATATGGTTTGAGGTGAATGAATTGTATGCATTCCCTTTTTTTTTTCGGAATTCCAATTCTATGATTAACATTCAATTTTAAATTCTGAATGAATGAGTTTTGACTCCGATGAATGGATTTTCTCCTTGATCAATATTAAATACTGAAGGTGTTGCTTGCATGATAGTCATTATCTGGGAATGATGTATTTATAAAAGGAATCAAAATCTGATTAATAATCTTTGTTACAAATCACAGCATCGTTTTATAAATTTGCACATGTTTCTGATTTATGGCTTATGTAATTGTACCCACACCTCAAATTTACTTTTTCACATCTATTGCTTCTCTGTTGCCTCTCTGTTCAAATGTGATTTATTTTTTCGCGTCTTCTCTGTTCCTTCTCCGTTCCAATGTGATTTTTCGCATCTAGGACTCTGTGAGAATATTTTTTATTACAAAAAGGAGTGAAAGACTGCAGAGAATTACCATCCCACAAGACTAAGCGGTCGCCTAGCAAGGCTAAGCGGTAGACCACCTCCGGCTAAGCGGTAGACCACCTCCTAGTGCCTAGGCGAGGCCTAATCAGCCCGAGGCGGGGATGTTTAGAACACTGTTCTGCTCGCTTGGCTGACACTCATCTTTTTCTTTCAATCCGGATTGGTAACCATTCAATCCAGGTGCAGATGTAGATTCTTAAACATCATCTAAGCTCTGCTGTTATTGTGAAAGCTTCTTTGTTTGGCTAATAAGTTATCCCCTCCCATTTAATTAATCGGATCTAAAAGGAGGGGGCAGCAGCAGCAACAATACCAAATATGCTTTTATGCTCTTTTGTGTGGATACTATTTAGTAATGCTCTATACATTGATTTTTAAGTGGCAGAAAATCATAACTCGGCAATTAGGCTGAAAATTATAAGAAATTCTGGGAAAATAAAATTTCCATGAAGAGAAGCAAATGCAACGCTTTCAAAAAGATACTCATAGAATTGATATTGAAGCTTTCATTCCATTACGTGAACTATTATAATCTTGCGAAGCTGCTAATGTCACGGATGGTATCCTCACCATTTCTTTTCTTTTTTTAAGAATTTTCTGATTGGAAATATGGTGAATGTGCAATTTCCATTTTTTAACATGTATTTTTTGTAATGAAACTTTCATTTCTCTGTAGAAAAGAGGCAATTGTTTTTAATATTTTTCAGGCAGGAAGATAAGGACAGAGAGTGTGATTCATCTCATAAAAAACGTACTTGAAAAGTTCGTGGGCATGTCAATTAATGATGCATCTCTGACTGACTGGCACTTGGGATTCCATATTTCTGCAAGTATTTGGCCATATACAATAAATGGTAATAGCCATGCTCAGTCTTCCCGCTCTAGCATTCATAGAAGAGTCTTTATATCTCTTATAAGCCTCCTCTAACTCCTGCTGCCAACAGCTACAAGTATACTCTTGAATGTTGATTATTCCTATGCATTACAATACTCCGCACTCTTTGAGCAAAAGCACAGCTCAACAAGAGAGGGTCTCTATTTTCTTCCCCACCTCCACACAACAAACAACCGCTATCCTGAACAACTCCCCATTCTTTCAATCTGCTCCTGCATACTAACCAGAAGATGAAGATGCATCTAGGAATGCATTTCAACTTTTAAGATTTTCCTCCATTCTATTCCACTCCACGTTCCATTTTAATTTTGAGTTTGCCTATTTAAAGGATAGTTTTTGTAATGAGTGAGAGCATCTTCGAATGAAAGTGAATATTAAATTCCAGAATTCCTCTCCAGTTCTTCTTTGTTTCTCCAAAATCCAAATTCTCTCTGCCTCCTCGCATTCTAATATTCGCCTCCCCTCTTTCTATTATATCTCCCCCTTTGTTTTGCAGCTATGATTCTAAGAAATTATCTTGTGGATCCTTTTCTTTTAAGCCCCTTTAATGTCATTTGCCAAATTCCACTCTGTCACAGTCCTTACCTCTTGGTAATATTGTTATTTTCTTAGATTTATGTCTTGCTTTGGGATTTTAAAAGTTGGATTTCTATGCCTCGGTTGCAAAACAATAATATGTGGTATTTTGTTGTTGAATCTTCAGTGTTACTTACATATTAGTGTTAATTGCCTTCTGAAAATTTTAAGACTTATGTTTGGTTTGCAGGATATGCCGCCTGCGTACATCCAATGTCGAAACCCATGTCCTGCAGAATGAACCACCTTTGCTGGATACAATGTCAAACGGAGAGGAATTTCTTCCACAGTCCGAGGTTGATAAGAATGAATCTATGCTTCAAGATTTAAGGTCTTCATTCATTCTCATTATAGATAACTTCTATTATCTCCCTTATGCGTTACCTGGAGAAGCTCCTTGATATAACTGGTTTAATTGTATACAATATTTTTCCTATTCAAAATGTAGTTTGCTACACTGGCTTGTCAACTTGTGAGTTTGCTTTTAGGCTGAATTGGTTCACTATCTGCAGGAATCATCCGTGTCCCACGAGATTATTTGAGAGTGCTGTCGACTCTATTCCGTCGATCGCAGCCGGTCTCCTTTGGCTGGTACACAACGAAAAGTTTATTTTTCTTTGCATTAGAGAACATTCTAGTGGGTTATCATTCATATCTGTTGATTGTGGTTGTACGTGCTGACGTAAATGGCCACCTGAAAGCACTTGAAAATATTATTTTCTTCTAATGAAAGGTGATTTCTTCCGGGTAAAGACGGGTTTACCTTTTGTTGTTCTTTTTAATTTTTTTTGGTCTCCTGTTGAATATAAACCAGGAGTTGGTTTCGGATCTAGTACCTTGTGAACTTTTCTTTTGACAGATAACACATACAGTCAATATTTTTTCTTCCAATAAGTCTTGATTGAACAAGAAGATAAATTGTATTAAAACTATTGGATGACATTACATTCCTTATATATATGTCAGATTCATGTCGGGTTTTGAGTAGAAATTTAGACCAGCAGATGAAACAGATGATGCTTTTCGTGAACTAGTTCTTAGTTTGTCATATGTTGGCAGATTAAGAAAGAGACTTTTAGTTGGCAAATTTTCCGTTGCATTGCATTTTAGTTGGCAAATTGTGTGGAAGTTAATATGTTCCTATTGAAATGTTGAACATGTTTTTGACTAGAGATTGTTTGATGTGATAAGAGTTCTCTTGAGAGTCGCCTGCTGATGCGTCTGCCACCTCACCAGTCAACTGCTGAAGCTGATCTCATTGTCCCATTTCAGCTGGTAAGTTTAATATGGATTATCACAACTTACAATCGTAATCGGGCTTTATTAACATTATTACAGGACTAATTCATTTGCATACTCTTAATGCAGGCTGCCGTAAAGGCTATTGGTGACGAAGTTAGTTACTTTTCAAGAGTATCTTTGTCGTTTGAGTCCGTCTTCACTACTCTTAATTCTTGACCATAAATGGATTTTTATAAGGCACTCCTAAGTCTCTTTCTTACTGCTTCTTTTGGAATCACTACCAAACCATCCCAAGTTGATTTAGCAAAGGAAAAGGCTTCTGCTGATGGAGACACGGGTTCTATAGAGGAGATACTTCTTCAGAGATGTCCCTTGATGGCTAGGATGGTATTGCTCCTGAGTATTCTGCTGATTGGCCATTGCATTTGTTCTTTACACAAGAAATACTCTCTAGGTAGGATTCTTAAACAACTCGTCGTTCTGGTCTTTTCTTTTTCCTTTTTAATTGATGAGTTGGAGCTGATCCACAATTCTTTCTCTTCCCATTCCTCCTCCCCTCTTGAAGCAAGGGTTTTATCCTCCTATTTTTGATCAGTTATCTATAGTGGCCTAGTTGTTGTGATAGCATAACATCATTAATTGTTTGTAATTTCTAAATACAGGCTCTTTTCTCTGTGCGCAAACAAAACTACGCTCCAGGTATAGTATTTGCTCAATGTGAAGCGAACACAAATGGAGTTGGAAAAATCTTGGGCTTCAGTGATGCATCAAGATCACTCAGATTTTCCCAAGCTTCGAAATGACCGTATGAACTGCTCTATATCTCAGCAGAGACGCAACGCTTTAGACCAATGTTGCGTGTTAGAGAGAATATGGCCTTCTTGATCAGAAATCTTCAGTTCTATTTCCAGAAAATCTGAGATAGCAATACCCCCCCCCCCCCCTTCTCTCTCTATTTATCTGAGATAGCAATTTATGCATTATTTTTTACCTTTGTGGATTAAACTGGATACATGGTACATATGCGCACAACTACCTCCCCCCTTCTCTCACCCTTCCTCTTTATTTGAGTTAGACTGTTATCTCTACTTTACATTCGATATAGGACTAGTGCTGGGATCACTTTTGTACAGACTTTGTTGTCAGAAATGTGAGGCAGCGTGTGAAACCCATAATATAATCAAACAAGTGGGATTAGGCTAAGGAAATTGTTAATATGTTAGGCATGTAATATGGATGACGGTTTTGAGGCGTTGGAAAGGATTAGTGTTTCTAAAATTCATTAAGTTTTGGGCATAGCTGCCATTGGGATGTTAGAAAGAAAGCTTAAAAAGGTAGGGTGTGGTTTAGAGCGAAAATAGAAGCTTAGCTGAAAAGCCAATAAACTCTGTGGTTGTTCTATGTCTGTGAACAGGAATTCTGTGGGTTGAACATGCAACTAGACTAACTAGCAAAGTTATTGGTAGTTGTAGCAGCATTTTCAGAGCAGGCCTTTAAGTGCTTTCTATACTTCTCTCTCCCTTTCGCTGTGTGTTTTGGAAAGTTGTGTGTATGGAGGGGGGAGGGATGTAAAAGGTTGTTCATACTCTATTTCCTCCCTATCATTTTGAGTCTTGTAACCCATCCAAAGTTTCCTTTTTTCCAGGTTGATGTGATAGAATCTCAGTGGAATGTTTTGCAAGCTCATATTCAGGATTCTCGCTATTTTACTGAATGGTTGGATTCCATCGAGAGTAAGTAAATGGAAGAATTTGTTGTGCATGTACCTAATCCGCTTAAGGTTTGGGATATGATGTAAAAAAAATTGTTAATTTCGAAAGCATTTATAGCAGCATCTTCTCATAGTTGCACACTTCTGGTCTTTTTAATCAATAAAATGAACGCCTACTACCATATGAGTGCCATTTATAGCTCTTGTGATTTGTGACACTGCCGAAGCACAATTTTGTCTATAGTGTACTTGCAAGTCGATTACATTTATGGCGTATTCTGCAAGTACTCGTCGGCTTTAGTTTCAATCTTTCTTGGTCATTGGTTCTGTATCGAGTATACTTGGGATAATTTATGTGTTCTCAGTTCACCAAATAATTATTTGTGTTTTGTTTAGTAGTGTGATACATGCTATCTTGGTATTTATGGCCGGATGCAGAAATTTTCGTGTATTAATGGCATAATTAGAAATACGAACCACCCCCCTCCCCCAACCCCCTGTTTTCATAATTCTTTGAGTTAACTCCAAGAACTTAAATGGTGTTTGGCTGGACGCAGAAGTTGCTGCTGTAGCTGCCAAGCATTCCATGGGATTGTTGAGTACGACGACGATGCCTGTTGCTGCTGAGCGGAGCTGACCAGACCAGACCAGATTACAAAGAACCCTTACACGCGCGCTGTTCTAGCTTCTCGCAATTTCGGGTTAAATCCGATTGAATCGTTCTTCAGGTAAAGTCCACTGAAAAAAAATATCGTGCCCAGTACTATGCAATATGCACTCTTAATTCTAGTATAGTAATTCATGGTTCAGCATATTGACATAATTAACCCAATTTAATATGCAATCAAACCCACGTCGTAAATTAATTCTGTTACATAATATATTTCAAATTGACAAGTTCCTCTATATAAATCCATTCAATTCAACCAACCGCAAGTCAAAACAACAATTAAAATTTACACAAATCATCGGGACAATAGAGGAGAGAAAACACAATGAGGACCAATAATTTAGCACTAATATTTCCAATTCTAAGAAGAGGGCAACACCTATGTGCCTATTCTTCTAATTAAGCCATATAGGTTGGGACCAATTATTCTTTACATTGGGGCATGGAAGAGATACAGTAATGCTTCTATCTTCAAAATCCATTGCGTATAAACTCTTATCATTCTTCATTGTGAAGTAAATCGTATTCCCAATGATCCCATATTCTGATTCTCTAGACGCATAGCAAGACGTACAACAATTCGGGCCCAGAAGGAAAGCACGATCACCGAGGCTTTCCACCCTCAACCAGACCTTCTTAGTACAATCCAACTTGAATACTTCGATGTCTTGAATCTCTCGAGGCATCAACTCATCCACGTAAATCTTCATGACAACATATAGCTCACCGCATGATTCAACCAAATCTTTCCCAGTAACATAGGCTTCTGGCAACATTGGCCTTGGTATTTTCTCCTGCATTCCCATTTTTCTAACGGTAAGAACTGCAGTAGTATCGTCCGATACCTCAAATGTAAAAATTTCTTCAGGAAAAGATGTGATTGCATATATTTTCCCATTGAAATACCTAGCAACTTTGATACGATCATCCTCCAATGTAAATTTTTGCTCAATCCAATGATAAACAACACGACCCAATGTAGGATGACAGAATCTCAATGAAACTACTCCATCTTCTTCGGAATTAGTAATGAACAACAACATGCAGCTAGGATCACTTGGGGGTGATGACAGTACACAAGCGTCGAAGTAAAAGGATGTTTCCCATGGCGGTAGTTGAATTTTCTCCATAGAGGTTGGGTTAAATAAACAACAATCATCTGAATACATTCCGGTTAAAACCATCCATCCATGATAAGAGGCTTGTACATATTTCTCATGCATGCAGGGTATGCTTTTGACATGGTAGTCGTCGTCTAATATTTTGTAAATGGTATACTTTGCTTCGTTCTCTCCTTCGATGAAAACAAGCCATGGATCTGACCCGAGCGCCAGCGATTGCCCATTTGCAGTGCTTTGTTGCTGCTTATTTTCCTCATAAACTTTTTCCATGTCCTCGTATTTTTCCTAACACAAACTATCAATGCCTACAATATTATTGACAAAACCAAATCACTAGATTGAAAAGCTAAACCATTAGCTTCATGGAGATAAATGATTAATATATAAGTTGGCTACATTTAGTCTTAAATGGCTATGGAGCATGGACAGCGACACAAGACACATATACCATATGCCACATACACAAACATGCTATGGATATGCCTAAAATGTCTACATAAATACACATAAATTATTATTTTTGTAACAATAAAATTAATTAGAATTGAATTTAGGTCTGAAAAATTACGGCGTCGGCGTACCCAATCCTTACGGGACCCTAACTAACGAATTAGTCAAATATATCTAATAAATTCATGCTCAATAAATTAATTAAATAAAATAGCTTATAAAATCTCATAAATTGAAAAGCAATTAAAAACTTAAGCAAGCAAAATCCACTGCGAATAATTAACAAACCAAAAATTAAATTAAAAACCTAAAATTGAAGCAATAATCTAACGCGTGAACTAATAATAAATTCTGAAATTAATCTTCCTAAGTGTATTTAAGCCCTTCGTCTTTTACTCCAAATAAGCACGAAAGAAGAATATTGGAAGTGGTACAAATTAAACTTTAATGTTTTAAAAGAAAAAATAAAAGAATGAAGAGAGAATTTGAATGCTATTGTTTTTGTAGTTGTATGCTACGGCTGTTGCTTTGTGGCTGTGTGATGATGATTATTTGTACTTTACAAACCTAATTTAATTAGATTACAAATCTTACTCTCTTCCACAAAAAAGAAACAAAAAATTTCATTGCCACAAAAAAGAAAGATTACAAAACTTACTCTCTTCCAATTGTATCACATCTGATACAATAAATCCTAATCTATGTCAACTACCAATTGAATTTCCAAAGTTATATGTCTAATAACTAATAATAAAAACAGTCCCCTCTCACCATCACTTGACACGTGGCTATCAACTACAAATAGAACTTCCAAAGTTATATATCGATTTACTTTTTTTTTTCCAACAGTACGTTTCTCTGTTCCACTGCTATTTACGCTCTTGCAAGTGGTTTTTTTTTTATGAACGGTCGTCTCCACCGTCTCTCTCCTCTTAGGCCGTCTCTCTCCTCTTAGGCCTTGTTTGGTTCGCAGAGTTGAAGAATAGGAAAAAGAAAGTCTTTTCTTTATTTGGTAAGTACAAATTTCAAAAAACAGTTTTTTGGTAGAGAGAAAAGTAAGGGTAAAATCATTCATCTCAAAACTCATGGAAATGATTTTTCGTTGTGATTTCCTAGCATTTATTATAAAAAAATTTAACAACAATAATACCCTTACCTAAATACTTTCTATACTTTATCAAACACAAGAAATAAAAACCTTTAATTTTTGGTGGAGAAGACAAATGAATTGATTTCCCTTCCGCGAACCAAAATAGGCCTTAATCCTCAACTTCTTAGCTTTTTCTAATCGCTACTTCTCCCCCATTCTCTTTTGCTTTTACACTACACACCCTTTCACATCTGTCAGCCATCTTCTCTCTCCTCTCTCTAGTGTTTGAGGGCGAGCTACTTTTGCTCTTCTTAATTTAGGAACTTAGTGTTATGATAATTAGACCATATTTATCCTACTCGCTTGGCTGTTTAAATAGTGGTATGATATTGATATGGTAAAAAGAGATAATGAAAATATTATGTAGTATTTTAAGAGAGACAGACTAAAAGTAAGAGAGAGGAGATAATAGAAAAGATAGTGCAGAAGTGGGAAGAAAAAAAAAATACTCCAAACGCCTAACAGGTTGGGGGTCAGGAGTCTGAAAATGTGTGGAATCCCACCCTAAAAGAATTGCTCGACTCAACTTTACCATTCTAGCAATTCTAGTAAATAAATAGTGAACTTGTTAAAAAAACAAAAGAAAAAGATTGGGTTTTTATTTGATATATATATAGAGAAGGGAAAGTACTGATCCGCATGAATAAAGTTTGATTTTGTTAATCGACTTCTTTTCATCATTAATTAAACTAAAACGAAGCGAAATACGGAAAACATGCATACAAATAAATAATTTTTTTAAAAAATAATTCAGCCTTCAAAATTAAATAAAAAGAAGAAGAAACAGTGTCTAAATTACCTCTGCCCAGAGAGAGAAAGATTCAGACTTCAGAGGATCGAATAATTCTTTGGTTGAATCTTAATTTGTTTGGTTGGTGGTATCGTATTGTAAAGTCGTATTAGGGTTGGTAATCCTTTGCCTCTTCTTCCTCTTCTTCTTCTTCTCTTTATATATATATATATATTTCAAATCCTCATTTAAGAAGGGAATAAAGAAATTAAAAAAGTAACAAAACTCAATTAGGAAATTGATTTCATATTATAAATTAAAGTCCATCGGTGCAACACAAAATAAAATAAACTTACCTTATTACACTATCATGTGCAGACGGCCTTATACACAACTAAACTCAAGAATGGAGTTGTGTACATATACAACAGAAATTGTACAATTTCTCGTTTTATAGAAAAAAGTTGGTTTTTTTAGTGATATTTTGTGCTAACGGTGAATTTTATTTTTTTGCTCCCACATCTTTATTAAATAATTATTTTGTATTGATAACAACAATTTCTGTTATTTTATAACATAATTGCATTCATGTATTTGTTTAATTCTAAGTATTTTGTTATTGATTGTGACTTACAGTGATAAATATTATTATTTTTCTTGTATAGTTAATATTAATATCATATATTAGGTCATATGTAAGGTAGTTCAATTCTTATGTTGGGCATTACATACTTTTTTTTGAAAATAAATTTTGGAGGAGCGAATTCCTATAATTAAAAAATATTAATTAATAGCTAAATACCAAGATGGTGGTAAGAATTATCAAATTTTTGGGGGCGAAGGCCGAATACCCCCTCCCCTCCCGCAATCTGTCCTTAGCATCACATATGTATGTGTATACGTAACAACTCCTTTGTCGATTACTTTTGTTCCGAGATCAGCTAATAAAGCAGCTCATTGGCTTGCTACGAGGAAAAACTACGCTTGTCTTCCAAAAGATTAGACCTCTAACTTACCGCTGGAATTCTCGAAGTTACTAAAGGTTGATTTTGATGCTGTTGGCATTGGTTAAAATTCTGTTGTACAAGGATGGGTTTTTTATTTTTTGTTGTAAAGTTGACCAAAAAAAATCCCTAATAATGAAATCGCATACAAATTATAGAAATTAAATTGATGGTAAGGAACGTTCACGTAATGGACATGTGACTTAATAAGTTGCAAAGATATGTAATGAATAATGTATACATGTAAATTGAGATCTAATTAATTAATGTAATTTATATTATTATTTTATTATCCTTCGCATCCGTATCTTATATTTTTTAAAATTCTCGAATTGACGCACTCAAATTGAATCGCAATCGAATCTCGCACCTATATCTGTGCTTCATAGGATACGGTAATACTTTTAGACTGCGATTGAGGCTCGGGATAAGAGGGTGGAATATGATAACTTTATCGTATTCCACGTTTGGTGTTCATTAAGATTAGATATTCGGACGGATTATTTATCCCATTAGAACTTTTTATCCCATTAATGAAGAAGAAGATTCTAATAGGAGCTTGAATTAATGCTGCAGCTGTGTTGATGGTTGCTCCTTGATGGCCTCCTTTTGCCCTTTATTTGTATTTGAATTACCTAATTTAATTATAATTAGGGGTTCAAAATAATCCTTAAAAAGTTGCTGCGAGTGGGAATTGAACACCGGTCCAAGGATTGAAAAATTAGGGGCTGGCCATCCGAGAGGGAGGGAGGGAGAGATTCAGACTTCAGAGAATTAATTGTTTGGGTCATCACTTAAATAAGAGTACAAACTCAACTAGGAAATTGATTTCATATTATAAAGTCTATCGTCTGGCTAACTAGTTTGATGGAAGCTAATTCTAGTATTTACGTTTTTTTAAAAGTGAGTTGACACATAAAATTTATACGTCAATTATTATATTATCATTGGAGATGCTCTAAACAAAATATTTTTAGACTTTTCATCAAAACTTAAAAGAAATAAATTCTCCAAAGTCTAAAATAGTAATAATGGGGAAAACTTTGGCACCGTAACCTAATTAATTTAAATAATGGGGAAAACCCAAAAGCCAAAGAAATTTATTTTTAACCTAAAAGAAAAGTTTCACAACAACAATAATAATAAACAAGAAAGGAATGTTAAATTTCCTAATTGGGACCAAATTCAATTGGGGGAAGGAAAGTCATTAATATATTTATGTATACCATAATTGAACCAAAAAGAAATTATATTATTACCAAAGCCATCCATTATTGCCCAAACATTAATCAAGCCAACCAAGGAGGAAAGAAATTGTGATTCTCTCTCTCAATTTAAAGAGGTAAGGATTTCGATTCTTTACCGTTAAATTGTTCTCATTATCTGTTTATGCCTATATTCATTCTTCTTAAAGCATCTTTTTATATTTTAGAGATTAAAAAAATAATATTAAACCATAGATAATTTATACATCATAGACTTAAAAAAAATGGTCATACAAGTGAGAAATAGCCATAAGAATAAAAAGAGGTGATACGAGTTAGGCATATCTGTATAAATGAAGAGAGTAGGTGGGACTCCTTTGTTCTATCAAAAGATGCAAAAAGATCAAGCAACCTTTCGCTTTACAATTCGTACGAGTGTGGGTTGCTCCAATGACCTCATAGGGGAATGTTTCAGTGGCATATGACTAAACTTAGGGGTACGGTAATTTAATTTATTTATTTTCTTCTGTGTTGTGCACATGTGTATGCTAAAATTTACAAATTTGGCACACTGATTATGGATGATCTTATTATATAGATTTACTAGTTTATAATATGTGCTAGATGCACTATTCACCGAAAAAAGTCTTACGATTTCAACCACACAATTTATTATCCTTTATACGTTTTTGAGATTCAAAAACTATTTCTTCTTTTATATCTGTATACCCTCTCATGTTCAAAGTATACTAGTGTACTATAATTAATTTGCCAGACTCCAAAATTCAAAAGTAAAATAAGGGGAAAAAAATATAACTTTTTGAAGTTCATGGTTCAGGAGAAAATATTCAGAAAGAACATTGAGTTAGAGAATCGAAACTTCAAGTGCTTACCCGAAAGATAAACGAAAAAAAAAAAAAATTTGATGAACTAACTATCCAAATTTGTGCGGTTTTCCTATTTTGTATTTGCGTTTATTTTGTTTAATATAAAAAAGCATTTAATGGGATTTGAACTTCAATCTCTAAGTTATAAAAGAATTACCTTATCATATGAAGCACGTATGCGGGTGCGGGATTCAAGTGCTAAGCGATTCAAGTACAGCGATTTGAGAATTTTCAAAAAAAAGGAGGAGGAGATACAGATGTGGGAGTAATAAAATAATAATATAAATTACATTACTTAATTAGATTGCATACATGAGAATTACCTATAGTCACAATGAAATAGGAATTTTAGAGTTCCATATTGAATTATTGATGAGTGGTGACAAGAAATTTAGGTTTTCAATAGCGAAGACAAGAAGTTTTCATAGTGGTGATTAGAAAACTAAGGTTCATAGTGGTAAGAAGAAATTTGATGGAGAAGAAACTTGAAGTAAGAGTCGATTGTGTTTGGAGAGTTTCTCTTTGTCGTTTCTAGGTTGGACTTTGGAAGGATCGTGTTTGGTATTTGGTCAGACTTTGGAAGCTAATCATATGTGAAAAGCTTTGGAATTTAAAGTAATGTGAAAATTTTTGGGGCGTAATCAAATTGGAATTTATTTTTTTTTGAACCCCTCCCGAATCTCAAACAAACCCCTGAAAAATCCTTGCCAAATTGGAAATTAAAATTAACTAATTAATTCTAATTCTTCTTGGGTACGATGCAAATTAGGGCACACCTGCACCCGATTTGCATCTGACCGAACTCAACAAACCTTTGGAAGAATCCGTGCTTCATAAACCTTATCATTAGGCTATTTCTTCAGCCATCAAACATTTTTCATTTTACCTTTGATATATGCGTGCATAAAAAGAGAGCGTACACGCATCATGTGTGCTTCCCTCTCTAGCCTAGTGAATTCGAGAAGATAAAAAGAACAATTTCAAAGGAGGGAGAGTGATGATATTTATGTATGCAAACATCAAAAAGACTACAAACGGGCAGCTTATAGCTTCTCAATTAACATAATCCATGCATATAGTACCAAATAATTTTCCTGTTTACTGTTAATTGTTTAGACTATGGCCCTTTTGTTTTTTATTTGGGTAAATTTCACTTTGCCCACCTGAACTATTGCTCAAGTAGCACTTTACCTGTCAAACTATTAATTTTTGCAATTTTTACTATAAACTATTGATATTGTTGTAGTTTACCTCAAATTGCTAACGGGGTTAAAAAACAGACGGAATTTGAGGGAAAATTTGGAAATTGACAAAGGCTAAATTGCATTTTACCCCCTGAACTTTTATCCAAATAACATTTTGCCTACCAAATTATTGATTTTAGCAATTTTCATAACAAACAACTAAATTCATTACAACTTATCTTAAATGCTAACGGGGTTAAAAACATATAATTTACTTAATTAAGTTTATAGAAAATAAAATCTAAAGACAATTAAGAGAATAATAATGAAATCACAAATCTTTCGGTAAATTAATATATTATTAAATTATTGATAAATTAATAATTTATTAATTTATCGATAAATTAATAATTTATTAATTTATCGATAAATTAATAATTTATTAATTTATCAATAAATTAAAGTCTTGTTTAATTAACAAAATTGGCCGGTCCTAACCTTATTAATTTATAGAGTTTTTACTCTCAGGGGTCAAAGTGTCATTGACCTTTTATAAATTTCCAATTTTGCCTTCAAATTCTGTTTGTTTTTTAACACCGTTAGCAACTTGAGGTAAAATGCAACAAAATCAATAGTTTATAGTGAAAATTGCTAAAATTAATAGTTTAGTAGGCAAAGTGCTATTTGGATAATAGTTTAGGTGGGCAAAGTGCAATTTACCCTTTTTATTTTTATTTTAAGCATTAGAATGTTGAATTATGTAGTCTTAATGCAGAATGGGGGCGATAGCAACGAAAATGGAAAAAGAAAAAGTAAGTGAGACGTCCATGGGCAATCTCCCAATTGATGTTCTAAGTTTGATCGAATCATCACTTTTAGCTAAAGACCGTGTTCATTTTCGCGCGCTGTGTAAAAGATGGCAATCGGTTATTCCTCCAGTCCCATGTCCCATACATGAATCGACGGAATCTCTAACTTCTACCGCTTTCATGGTTCGATTCCCTTTGCTCATGTTCTCCAGGTGTGGAGGCTCATGCTTCAGTTTCTACCATCCCATTTGCAACACCACATATGTCTTGGACTCCCCAGAAATAGCTAATGCCAAAATCCGGTTCTCGAAAGATGGTTGGTTGCTTATGTCTCAAGGCTTAAAAGGGATCTTCTTCTTCAACCCTTTCATAAAGAAAAGAATTGATCTTCCTGATTTACCCTACACGTATAGTTTCAAAGCGATTTCCTTTTCATCCCTTCCAATTGTTGGGATTGGGAAAAATCAGAGAATGATATTGAGAAGAAAAAACGGGTTTATTTCTCTCCAGAAAATAAACAACAAGAATTACAACAAGAATTCTTTACAAAAAAAAAAACTTCTCACAAAACTCTCTCTTGGAGTCTCTCTATCTCTCTCTAAATATATGAACTCTTCTGATTTTTCTGATCCACCTTCTTGCTAATTAATGGAATGGGCAGGGGTATTTATAGCAAGCTTCCCCAATGCCATTCCTTCTCCACCATTGACAAAGTTGCCAACTTTGCCAATATTTCCACCAAGCTAGTCAAAAAAGGAAACTAGCCTAGAAACCTTCTAGATGGAGCTTCTAGATGAAGCTGGACTTTTCTTTCAATTCTCCCCCTCCAGTTGCATTTAGAAGCATATGTCATCTGCAATCCATCCCAATTATATCTCTGCATAATTCTTACTTCTCTCGAGGAACCGCTTTTGTTAACATATCTGCTGGATTGTCCTTTGTGTGGATCTTCACAAGTCTCAGTAGCTGTCTGTCCATAACTTCCCGTATCCAATGATAACGAGTGTCGATGTGCTTTGTACGGGAATGATACATTGGGTTCTTGCTCAAGTCCAGAGCACTCTGACTGTCACAATGTATCTTGTATTCCTTCTGTTTGATTCCCAGTTCTTCTAGAAACCGCTTTAGTCACAACATTTCTTTACCGGCTTCAGTTATTGCAATGTACTCAGCTTCTGTTGTAGATAAAGCAACGCACTTCTGCAATCTTGACTGCCATGACACAACTCCCCCTGCATAAGTGTAAAGGAATCCCGATGTAGATTTTCTACCATCAAGATCTCCAGCCATATCTGAATCTGTATAGCTTTCTAAGACTGGGTCACCTCCCCCATAGCACAAACACATTTTTGATGTACCCTTGAGGTACCTGAGAATCCACTTGACTGCCTCCCAATGTTCTTTCCCGGGATTGAAAAGGAATCTGCTCACCACTCCTACTGCGTGGGCGATATCTGGCCTGGTACAGACCATAGCATACATCAAGCTTCCTACCGCTCAGGAATATGGTACTTTTGACATCTCATCTATCTCTTTCTTGGATGAGGGGCATGATCTTCTACTCAGCTTGAAATGATTTCCCAATGGAATGCTAACTGGTTTGGCTTTGTCCATGTTGAACCTTTCAAGCACTCGTTCAACATACTTCTCCTGAGATAGCCATAACCTTCAATTATTCCTATCTCGAATTATATGCATCCCCAATATCTGTTGAGCTGGTCCCAAGTCTTTCATATCAAAGTACTTGGAGAGCTCCTTCTTCAGCTGGCTTATTTTCGTTGTATCATGTCCAAAGATCAACATGTCGTCTACATATAGCAGCAGTGTAACAAAACTTCCATCTCGAAATCTATAGATGTAAACTCGCTGATCTGCGTTGGTTCTCTTATAGCCTTGACTCCTCATGAATGAGTCAAACTTATTGTACCACTGCCTGGGTGCTTACTTGAGACCGTACAGACTCTTCTTCAGCTTGCAAACGAGGTTCTCTCTCCCTGAAACCTCAAAACCTTCTGGCTGGTTCATGTAGATTTCTTCATGTAAGTCACCATGAAGAAATGTTGTTTTTACATCCATCTGCTCAAGCTCCAAATCCATGTTGGCTACCAATCCAAGAATGATACGGATTGAAGCCATCTTCACAACAGGTGAAAATATCTCGTCAAAGTCAATTCCTTTCTTTTGAAGAAATCCTTTGACCACCAACCGGGCTTTGTGCTTCACCACCTTTTCGCTGCCATCCTTTTTGAGCTTGAACACCCATTTGTTCTTTAATGCCTTCTTTCCTTTTGGAAGCTCAACCAACTCGTATGTGTGGTTTTTCTTCAAAGAATCCATCTCATCTTCCATTGCCTCCTTCCATTCACTATTGTCTTGATGAGATATAGCTTCCTGGAAATTTTCTGGCTCCCCATCTTTCGTAAGCAGAATATACTCTGAATCTGGATATCTGGTTGACGGAATCCTTCCATGTTCAGATCTTCGAACCTGTGGACTTTGAATTTCAGGAGGAATATCACCATCTAACTCTTGTGATGGTCCTACAACTTCTGGTGGAGAGGATTGAGTCTCCCCCTGCTCAATGTCCTCTTCTTCTTCCTCCTGTTCTTCTTCTGGTATTTTCTCTTGCACCTCATCATCCTCTGTCACTGGTTGTGCAGGTGTTGGATCAGGAACAATATCCTGGGCAATGGACTTTGATTGAGTAGACACAGTGGGCTCTTCAATATCTTTAATCGTCTGGTTTTTATGGAACACTACATCCCGGCTCCTAATAACCTTATTCGCCTTTGGATCCCACAGCCTGTATCCGAATTCTTCATCTCCATAGCCAATGAAGATGCATGGAGTAGTCCTCGCATCGAGCTTCTGCCTGAGCTCCTTGGATACATGTACAAAGGCTAAACATCCAAACACTTTCAAATGTGAATAAGAAAGATTCTTACCTGACCATACTTTTTTCGGGATCTCAAAATTCAACGGCACTGATGGGGATCTATTGATTAGGTAGCAGGCAGCACGAACAGCTTCTCCCCAGAATGGCTTTGGCAATTTAGCCATGCTCATCATACTTCGGACCTTATCCATGATAGTCCTATTCATCCTTTCGGCTACGCCATTGTGTTGTGGGGTGCGAGGAACCATTTTCTGATGTAAAATGCCATATCTCCTGCAATAGGCTTTGAACTTTCTGGATCTGTACTCACCTCAATTATCTGAGCGAAGGCATTTTAGCTTCTTTCTAGTTTCACGCTCTACCATGGCATGAAACTCTTTGAAGTAATCCAGAACCTGGTCCTTCGATTTTAAGAAATAAACCCACACCTTTCGTGAAGCATCATCAATAAAGGTTAGAAAATATTTGTTGCCACTAAGTGATTCCACCTCCAAGGGACCACAAACATCAGAGTGTACCAGACTCAACATCTCTGATTTCCTCACTGATAATGAACGGAATGAGACTCGGTGTTGCTTACCGAGCAAGCAGTGGCTGCAAGGATCTGGTGTAGCATCCTTTGCAATTGTGATTATCTCCTGTTTTGTCAAGGTAGACAAACCCTTCTCACTCATATGTCCGAGTCTCTGGTGCCATAGATTTTGGGACTTTTCACGCTCTACAATATTCAGACTGCTTTCACATATTTTCATATGTGTTTTGTATAGAGTACCACATGTGTGTCCTCGGGCGACAACCAAGGAACCTCTTGACATCTTCCATGTGCCATTGCTGAACATATTTGCATAACCTTGTTTGTCAAACGCCGACCCTGAAAGTAGATTGAGTCGGAGGTCTGGAACATGCCGCACATCCTTCAATGTGATTGAACATCCGACATTCGTTTTTACTTGAATGCCACCAATCCCTTTGATCTCAGCAGAACTCTTATTCCCCATCTTCACCGTACCAAAGTCTCCAGCTTTGTACGTGGTGAAGAAGTCTTTGTGCGGAGTGACGTGATAGGATGCCGCAGTATCAACAATCCACTCGACATCTTGGCTTCCTGTATGAAGACATGTCTCCTCCTTACTTGAGCATAAGACCACTTCTCCTGTGACAGTAACCAGTGTATCTCCTTTTCTGTCCTTCAATTGCTTGCTATTCTGTCTCTGCTCTCGTAATAGCTTCTTGCAATTCTTCTTCATATGGCCTTCTAGGCCACAGTGATAACAACTATATGTGTCCCTTTTACCTTCTACTGATTTGCCTCTACTCTTGCTCCGGCCTCTCCATCTGCCTTGATTTCTTCCTTGTGATCTCCCTCGGTGTTCAGTGACTAAAGCTTCTGTCTGATCTGAGCTTGCATCACTCCTCCTCGCCTCTTCGTTGAACAAGGCTTCTTGTACCATTGCCATGGTCAGTATACCATTCGGAGCTAAATTTTCGAGGTGATTACAAGTGTTTCCCAGCTATCGGGTAGTGAACTGAGAAGTAGGAGAGCCTGCACTTCATCTCCAAGGTTGAAGTCAACTGATGTTAATTGGTTTACCAAGCTTTGAAATTCACTTGCATGCTCGGCAACTGACTTCCCACTCCGTAACTTCAGATTTACTAATCGTCTCATTAGTAAAGCTTTATTCCGAGCTGTCTTGGGCTGATACATATCCTTCAACTTCTTCCAGAGTGTGTATGCATCAATTTTCTCAGAAACATGATGGAAGACACTGTGATCGATCCATTGACGAATTGAACCAATCGTCTTTCAATTCATTTTCTTCCATTCATTTTCTTTTGTGGGCTCAGGATTCTTACCTTCAAACTCGATTGGATCGTACAAATCTTTACAACTAAGGAGATCTTCCATCCGAGGTCTCCAAAGTGTATAGTTTGTAGCTGTGAGTTTGAGCATGGCTCCAGATGACGAGTCTTCTGCCGCCATTCTGATTTGATTCTTACTTTGTCAAATTTAGAAGCAGAATTTGACAAAACGGAGTGCACCGTTGCGTCCGAAACGGTCAAAAATGGTAGGATAGACCTCTCCGGGGTAAAAAATGATTACGTGTCAAGGAGTGACACGTGGCAGACTTCAAGGGTTGTTTGCTGATGTGGCGATGACGTGGCTGCCAAGTGGCAGACATGTGGCGATGATGTGGCCGACACTTGGCAGCTGACTGGGTGCTGACGTGGAATGACACGTGGTCAGTGACTCAACAAGGTCGCTGACGTGTCGCTGATGTGTCGCTGACTGGGCGGTGATGTAGCGCTGGCTGGGTTGTCTTCAACCTCCAGAAACACTGGTTTTTCCGGCAACTTTGACCATACTTTGACCGCCGATTTGAGGACCTTCCCGTGCTCGAAAAATTCCGAAAAAATTATTTCCGGAATCCTCGAAACAAGACCTTTCCAGTGGTGTGCCCAGAAATTGATTCGGAGACAAAAAAATTTTGACCCGAAACAGAAAAATCCGGAAAAAATTCCTCTATGCACTAACTCAGGCTCTGATACCACTTGTTGGGATTGGGAAAAATCAGAGAATGATATTGAGAAGAAAAACGGGTTTATTTCTCTCCAGAAAATAAACAACAAGAATTCTTTACAAAAAAAAAGCTTCTCACAAAACTCTCTTGGAGTCTCTCTATCTCTCTCTAAATATATGAACACTTCTGATTTTTCTGATCCACCTTCTTGCTAACTAATGGAATGGGCAGGGGTATTTATAGCAAGCTTCCCCAATGCCATTCCTTCTCCACCATTGACAAAGTTGCCAACTTTGCCAATATTTCCACCAAGCTAGTCAAAAAAGAAAACTAGCCTAGAAACCTTCTAGATGGAGCTTCTAGATGAAGCTGGACTTTTCTTTCACCAATGTCACCGGATTGCATAGTTTTCGGGGTAATTTGGACTTTTGATGCCTGCTAGATTTTGTTTCATCCGTCATGGCGAAGATACTTGGAATGAATGCACTGCCGAGCACAAATTTGACTTTGTTGCATCTCATAACAATCCTGTTTTTCACAATGGAATGTTCTACTACTTGGATAAAAATGGAAAGTTGGGTACTTTTGATCCTAATAATGACAGTAATCATGGTTGGACCGTTCTTCCTAAGCCAGAACAAGTACAACCCTGTAATTTTGTGAGGAAAAACTATTTGGTGGAGTGCAACGGGGAACTAATATGTGTGTTTGAGGGACATGTGGGGAAATGGATTAAGATTTTCAAGCTGGATGATTCTGCAATGACTTGGAGGGAAGTAGAGAGCTTAGGAGATAAAATGTTGTTTGTGAGCCGAACGGCTTCTTTTTCGGCAGCAACAAAAGGTTCCAAACAAGAAGTTTTGGGGATGGAGAACAAGATATATTTTCCTAGATTTCATGGGAAGAATAGCGTATTTTACTCTCTCAAAACGGATAGGTTTTATACTTTGGGAAGCGGCTACAACAGTGACGATTTTTACAACACATCTATGAAGTTGGATTGTACTTGGATTGAGCCTAGTTTTGACATATTTCCCAGTGAAGAAGAGTGCCGCTGGCAGCGAAAAGTAGTTTCAGATATTTGAAGAGGACTAGCTTGGAGTATAGAGAATATAAAATAAACTTGCACATATTGGTATTTCCGTTCACTTAGTTCAGTAATATGGTTTGAGGTGAATGAAGTTATGTCTACACTTGATTTCCTTTTTCTTTGGAATTTCAATTCTATGCTTAAGACTCGATATTAAATTCTGAATGAATGAGTTTTGACTCCGATGAATTGATTTTCTCCTGGATCGATCGATATACTTCGTGTATGCAATTTGTAGTTTACTCTTTACTATCTTTAAATCAAATATCATGACAGCTAGCGTTGATAGTTTTTGTCCCAATTTTCTGCTGTGTTGTCCTAAATACAACTTAAGTTCGCTCCATGGAAAAAAGGGTTATAAGTTCACTATGCTTAATCTAGAAGGCATAATTTTTCTTTTTCTTTTTTTGAGAAAAACTCTAGTCAAGGACTAGAGGCGTAACATAATAGCCTAAAACGGAATAATAATACAGCTTTCATGTACCCGGTAATTAAGTAGGCTGCGCACTGGTGAATTGTTCGGGCGCTGCCCAATTTCGACCCCCAGGACAGCAGTTGTGGCCAGGAACGGCCTCAACTTTCCGCAGTGGGGGTTAGTCCATGCCGATGCGGTGTGACAACATATAATAAGGTTTAGATGTGAACTCGGAATCTATGCGTCGCATACACTAAGAAGCAATACTACAACAGACAATGTAAACATTATATTCATTTCTCCTTCCTCTAAAATGCTCCTCCTAAATTTTCAGCAGGGAAAAGAATTCAGAAAGAACATTAAGTTAGAGAATTGAAAGAAGAAGAATTACTTTTTCCTAAATTTTCAGCAGGAACGTCCACGCTTTTACCCGAATGATAAATGGAAAACAAGAAAAAAACTTCCAAGTGTTTTTAGAAGAACTAAGGGCATCTCCAACCGTAGTCTATAATATTGGTTTGTGTAAAATTTACACGTTTTGTAAAAAAAAAGACCTCCAGCAATCTTTTAAGAGACTTTGACACCTAGAATTTGTGTAAAAATGTTGTGTATAATACAACCCCAATTTACACAACCACACGTCAGATAATACCGCGTCGATTTTCCCCCATCCCGCATCCTTTTCGTTGTCCCGCTTCTTTTCCCTCCATCAATTAAACGAAGAGACCTAATGCCACTTAATTTGATCAGAAGCCATCGATTATTCCTTTCTTTGATGATCATCGACTATCTCTGTATCGCCATCTCAAATCTAGCAAGTATTGAAGATGCATCATTGGTTTGATTCATGTAGAGATAAAACAAAATATAACAGATTCATGGGCTAACGAGAATCTTGGTCAAATTTTAAATGACCTTCATCTGATTTCATTTACAACCGCTTGTAAGTCCTTCCCAATCTCTTATATTTTTAATTAGTAGTGTTTGATTGTATAGATTTCATTGAATTAGTATCCATGCTATAAATTAGCTTAGCCTAATTTATTTATTTTTATCAATTTTCATGTAATTTATGACCCTATTTTTCTCCATTCGTTTCAAATTAATATCTGTTTTTGAACAATTGTTTAGGACAACTTTCACAATTTTTTAAGGGTACTTCAATTATTACAAAGTAGGTACAAGAAAATCATCCCAACACAAAAGATAGTAACCATCCTGATTTGTGATATTTGTAATGAGTAAGGAAACATCAGAAGTTGAAAAGTGGAAGAACCCAGAATGCTCACTGCCAGAAACTTTTGAGAAATGTTGAAACAAGTTATGAAATGCTCGTTTTTAGGAATGTTCCAAATTGATATCCCCAAATTCTTTTTGGATATAACTGATGTATCACATTTTATAATAAAAAAATAAGTAGTGTTTTATATTTATCGTTGATTATATATTCTTTTCCCAGATTTTAAAGTGTTTGGAGCTTACTCTTTTCTTATCACAGTACTTATTTTGAGTACTTATAGTATTCATTAATAGTTTCAACATGTAATGTTTCAGTGGGGGATTGAGTCTCCTATAAGTTCTTCCCGGCAAGCTTATTATTCTATGTTACTTAATCATGAACACCTTACCTTCGCAGTATTCTCAACCATCGCAATCATCAGAGTTCACACCTACATCTCAATGTGAACAATTATCTGTACTGCAATCACCACCCCAACCCCACTTCCCATCTGTTGCGCAATTCTCACCAGCCTACCCATTTTTATACACATCTCAATCTCAACAATCCAACTTAGAGTCCCAAACACAACAATCACATGGGCAACAATTCCCACAAGTGTACCCATACACTTACGCTCCCCAATTTCCAGTGCCCGTCCAAGTCAACCATTCACCTTTCGACTCCTTAGATGAAACATCTAAATCGAGAAAAACATCTAAGAAGGGTCTAAAAGGAAGTCAAAAGGGAAGGACCAGAAATTTCAATCCGAAAGAAAATGAAGCCCTTGTTAGAGCTTGGGTAGCGATATCAGGAGATGGAATTATAGGGAATAGTCAAACTGGTAATAATTTATGGGTTCGAATTTACAACACATTCAATGAAATTTTGGGTATCCAAAATCCAAATGGAGACTCCGATAGATCTCCAAATTCACTGTCATGCCGTTGGCATATCATACAACATCAAGTGAACAAGTTATGTGGATATTTTGCTCAAGTTGATCGAAATCCAAGAAGCAGGACAAATTTTGATGATTGGGTACCATCTATACTTAATCTAATATTACTTTATATTGTTTGAATGCATTAATACATGTTTTAAATTCATTTATGATTCTTAATTCAATAATTTATATATTTTTACTACACAATAATATCTTATAGGTCCAAGATGCGAAAAAAGTATTTCATTCTTGCGAAGGGTCTAACTTTAAGATGGAATAGTTATGGAAGATTTTGAGAGATAATCCTAAGTGGAAAGAGAAGCATATTGCTCCGAAGAGGAAGAGAAATGTGGAAGTGCCATCATCCCAAGGAGTTGATAGTACTCCGCAATTATCTACTTCAAATGCACCAAGTTTAATTCAACTAGATTCTGAATTCGAGCAAGTACCGGGAATGAACGATGATGATGATGATGAAGAAAGGCCAGAAATGGGAAGGAAAAAGTCTAAGGAGAAAAAGAAAAGGGCATGAATGTTGTAGGGCCATCCCCGATAATTAAAGAATTCATCGAGAAATTTGATGCTTCAATGCAACAACAACTTGCACTGTCTGAAAAAGAATTTAAAAGCAAGGAAGAAATGAGAGTCAAAGAACAAGAACTTAAAGAGCGTCTTCTTCAACAAAAAGAAGAAATTCTTTGTCAACATGCCCAACAACTAAATGTGAAAAAGCAAAAGCTTCGGCAGAAACAATGGCTAAAAGAGAAGGAGATCCTTGTAAAGGATCTTAGAGAAATGGAACATTCGCAAGTAGAGATATTTCGTAAACTGTAGCAAGACATTTGGGAGAAGTGGCAAAGAGAGGGCACTCTACCATGATTTATGAAAGGAATTTATGATTACTTTAGCTTTTTAGCTTTAGGGGATTGTTTTAATTTGGATAAATAATTGGGTTCTTGATTAATAATTTTATATGTTTTTTCATGTGTCCTCCTAAACAGTGTGTTTTTCAACACAAAGATGACATTTATATTTTCCAATTATACTTTTGAAGTATTTTCAATTTTTTCTAGTGCATTGCTATTGAATGTGGATACTGGATAGTTCAAGTGCATTGTTGTTATTTATCTAGTGTCTTGGAGTTGTTAATTTATGTGCCTTAGAGCTGCTGTTATTTCATTGTCTTTGAGCTGCCCAGGTGTTGCTGCAGTGCTGTTTTGAGTTGCTGATTTGGGCTGTTGCAGTGCTGTTTGGCTGCCTATGATCTGACTTATTTCTCTCTATTTTTTTTTTTTTTTTTGTAATATAGTGATACTTTTGGCATTCAATAGTAAACTCATTTGAATTCGCTAGCATTACGTCATATATTTTTAAAAAGAAATTCATTCTCTACTTAAAGAATTTGTACTATAATTAAAAGAACAGAAAAAAAAAAAGGAAGAAGAAATAAGCAATTGTTTATAGACATAATCTGTTTACTTGCAAGTGCACTAGCTTGCAGTGTCATATATATGTTATGCAGTACACAGAGTTAGATCAAATGAGCACTTCATATATATTATTTTCATAAAGTGCAAAAAAGTTGGATACACTCAAATAATAACTTTCACCCACCTCCAAAATATCTATCCAGAAAAGTAAAAGAAAACAAATTCCAAGCACAATATGTAATGCATTTGCAGTGAGCCAAAATTTTAAAAAGTAGTTTAGAAGACCAACTTCTCTAAAGGGAAGGGAGGTTTTATAATCAATTCAAATTACTATAACATTCCAATGCTGTGTTGAGTCCAAATATGTTCAATGAGATCAGTCTTGAGGCGATTATGAAGTGTTATGTCTCGGACTTTTTTAAGGTTAACAATTAATTCTGCAGTCAATAGATTTTCATCGTGTTCTACCCGCACATTTTGGCTACGCTCCTTTGAAGGTGGTCTCCAAGCTTCAATAACTTCATCCCGTTCATCTTCAACAATCATATTATGTAATATGATGCATGTTTTCGTAACTTGAGCTAGGTCTTTTGGCTTCCACATACGAGCTGGGCCTTTCACAATAGCAAATCTTGTTTGCAAAACTGCAAAGGCTCGCTCCACATCTTTCCTCATAGCTTCTTGTACTTTAGCAAACAAACAATGTTTAGGCCCAATTGGTTGAGCAATTGTTTGCATGAGAGTAGCATATTTTGGGTAAATTCCATCAGTGAGGTAGTACCCCATGTTATGTTGGTGGCCATTAACTACATAATTGCATTGTGGAGCCTTATCATTAATAATGTCATCAAACAAATAAGAACGATCTAATACGTTTATGTCATTATGAGTGCCCGACATACCAAAGAAGGCATGCCAAATCCACAGATCCTTATCAGCAACTGCTTCTAATAGCAAGGTAGGGGCTTTATGCGAGCCTCCCGCATGTGTTCGATGCCAAGCAGCAGGACAATTCTTCCATATCCAATGCATACAATCCAAACTCCCGAGCATTCCTGGAAAACCTCGAGCCTTCCCTTGTGCAAGCAAGCGTTCTATATCTCTTTCGTTCGGCCTTCTCATGTATCGCTCTTCATAAAGACCAATAATCGCATTACAAAATCTTTTCAAACTCTCAATTGCAGTGCTTTCCCTAACCTGAATGTATTCATCGAAACTATCAGCTGCGGAACCAGTCGCAAGAATTCTAATTGCAGTTGTCATCTTTTGTAAGGATGATAATCATTTTCGTCTTGTAGCATCACAATGTTAGGTGAAATACGAGTCATAGGATTCAATGCCTCGAAGTATGCGAAGATAGAGAGTCTGCCTCATTCAGAAACGATGACGAAAATAAGATAATGGGTACTTTGCATCATCCGTAAAATAGTCTCGCTAAATTTTACCATGAGCGAGCTCCCTCTCGCGACTAATACTACACCTTCCCGGTAGAGATCCTCCATTAGAACACTTTTCGAGACGATGTTGTTTTTCATCAAGCAATATAGGAATGATTGGTGTTGTTATCATCATGATGTTGTGTAGACCTTTAAGAGCAACACTATCTTCATAGTAATCAACATTACTATCACTAAAACTATTTTCCAGATCATCATTATTGTCTAAACTCAATTCAAAACTAGAAGATGAAGACATTGTATAAGGATACGCTGCCACCCCTGGTGCTGACTACTAACTACCCTTATGCTCTATGCCTGTAATGCCAAACTCATTTATCATCAGTTCAAAATCCCAAATATTAGAATAATAGCAAGCTTCCACAGTTTTATTAGATTGAAAGATAATAGATTCTGCCAATTATTTTTCTAAAGTCTCGCGTAGAAAAATAATCTAGGAATAAGGTTCCTTGCAACTACCAAAATAATAAGATTTCTCTGAACGTATGGTTGGGAACCCATTTTTGAGTTTTGGAATTGAAATTAGAGAAATAATTAGTCTTTTTACATTCCAACTTCAAAGTTCATAATTGAATTCCAAAACGCACCATTAAAATTGTAAATTAAAGATCAAAACTTCCAAAATAGCTTTGAAATATAAAAAAAAATCAAATCAAAGAAATACTTCAATTGATCAAATAGATTGCTTGTCATGATACCTTGGGCAAAGATTTATGAATTTTTAATTACGTAGAGACCTAAAAAGTGTTTAATCGTTGCAGGAAGAGAATGTCGCAAGACTGAGAAGAGCGAGGGTTAATGTACGTATATAGAAATAAATGGATTCGAAAAGCGAGAGAATAAATATTAGATAAATTACACTTGTGCGTATCTAATTGGTAGTTTTATATTTACACAAAAGTCTAAAACAGACTGTTGGAGTACAAAACGAGTTCTTTATTATTTTTGTGTAAATCCCACTTTGACACGTATGATTTACACAAAATTTATACACTACGATTGGAGATGTTCTAACTATACATAGTATAATAATTATCTATACTATTTATAAATGTCCAAAATCTTTCGAATTCATTTATGACATCAAATTCACACGGTTTTCCTACTTTCCACTAGCCATTTATTTTGTTTTATATAAAAAAAGTTTTTAACGGGATTTGAACCCTAATCTCTAAGTTATAAGGGTATGTATGACGTGCTGGATTAATTAAAGAGTCGAATAGGATTATTTAATCCCTTCCGAACAGTATAAAACAACCCCACTTCCTAGGTGGGATTCGTTAATTACTCTGTCGGTGGGATAAAAAACTTAATTTAATGGGATAAATAATCCATCCAAATATCTTCAGTGGGATAAAAAAATTTAATGGGATAAATAATCCGCCCAAATATACAATCCCGATAAACACCAAATATGGGATATGATAAAGTTATTCTATCACACCCTCTTATCCTGCATATCAAACGCAACCTAAAAGTATTACCATATCCTATGAAGCACATGCAGATGCAGGTGCGAGATTCAATTGCGATTCAATTCAAGTGCATCGATTCAAGAATTTTCAAAAAAATGAGATGCGGATGCAGGGGAAAATAATAGTATAAATCACATTAATCAATTAGACCTCCATTTACATGTATACATTATCCATTACATATCTGTACAACTTCTTAAGCCACATGTCTATTTTACGTGCACGTGCCTTACCATCAATTTAATTTCTATAATTTGTTTGTGATTTTGGTATTAAGGAAAAAAAAATTGTTCAAATTTGCCAAAAAAAAAACACATCCTCATACAACATAATTTTAACCAATGCTAGCAGCATCAAAATCAGCCTTCACCAACTTGGAGAATTCCAGCGGTAAGTTAGAGGTCCAATCTTTTGGAAGACAAACGTGCTTTTCCCTTGTAGCAAGCCAATGAACTGCTTTATTAGCCAATCTTGGAACAAAAGTAATCGAAAAAGGAGTTGTTACATATACACATACATATGTGCTGCTAAGGACATATTACGAGCAGGGGAGGGGGGTATTTGGCCTTTGCGCTCAAAATATTGATAATTCTTACTGCTATCTTGGTATTTAGCTATTAATATTTAAAAATTATAGGAATTTGCTTCTCCAAAATTTATCTATACTCTATACCATATATAAAAGTATGAATAACTTAAGTGTTTTTCCCTTTTTTTGTGAAGACAATTATGCCCCTCAATTTTAAACAAAAGATTTTAAGATTTACATTAAATAAAATAGGATAACTCCATATATTTTTATGTTCATATTAGTATTTCAAATAAATTCAAACTCTACTTTATTTGTGTAAAATAATTAAACAAAGATTTTATGATGGATTTACATTAAATAAAATAGTATAAAGTGTTTAACTCCATTTATTTTTATATTAGTATTATTATTCCAAATGAATTCAAACTCTACTTTATTGGTTAAAATAATTAAACAATTTAGAATTGTTGTTGAATTACGTGCTTTATATAAAACTTTTATATAACTTCATAACAAACTTCCCATGAAGGAGGTTATTTAATTGATTATATTAAAATTACAATACTTTTAACGTGGATTAGAATTTCATTTTAAAGCTCACCATAAAGGTATGTATATTAAACTTTATTTTGCTTGATTGCTGTTAATATTATAATAAATCAAATTTATATTAATCTACCAATTCTAAAAATTTAGTAAAAATATATCTGATTAAGAGTCTATTTAGCCACCCATGTACTAAAAAAATTCAAGGCGACAAATTTTTATGATTTTCATATAATTATTAATTAAATTTTATACTTGAAACTATGTTTTGTTTATATGTTATTATTTTTGTTTTATACTAATTATTCAATTCTTAGTATATACGTATTTATTAATGGAGTTAGTGACATTTGTCAAGCACGTACACAAAAACTAGTTAAAAAAAAGTATGTAATGCCCAAGATAAGAACTACCTTATATATGACCCAATATACGGTTTTAATATTAACTCCACAAGAAAAATAATAATATATATCACTATAAGTCACATTCAATAACAAAATATTTAGAATTAAACAAATACATGAATGCAATTATGTTACAAAATAATATAAATTGATGTTATCAATACAAAATAATTATTTAATAACAATATGGGAGAAGAAAACAAATTCACCGTTTGCATAAAATATTATTAAAAAAACCAATTTTTTCTATAATACGAGTAATATATATTTTCACCCCCAAAGGCCAATTCCTTGTTCCGTCCTGTGTGCTGCCATGTATCTGTTAAATTTCAATTGTACAATTTTTGTTGTATATGCGTACAACTCCGTTCTTGAGTTTAGTTGTGTATTAGGCCATCTATTGTATTAAGGTAAGTTTATTTTTGGTTGCACCGTGGGAGGCAAAAACGCAATAGGGGAAGCAAATTGGTAAGACAAAAGTAAAACTAGCTTATGACAAACTATATATATAATATGAAATCAATTTCCTAATTGAGTTTGTTACTTTTTTAATTGCTTTGTTCCTTTCTTTAACTGCGGATTTGAAAAAAAAAAAAAAAAAGGATTACGAAGCCTAATACAGCTTACTTTACAATACAATAAATAAATAAATAAATTTGAACTCTTATTTAAGTGATGAGATCGCCACCACCACCCAACCAAATTAAGATTCAACCAAACAATTCATTCGCTCCTCTGAAGTCTGAATCTCTCTCTCTCTCTCTCTCTCTCTCTGGGCAGAGGTAATTTAGACACTCCTTCTTCTTCTTCATTTTTTTTTTTTATTTTGAAGGCTGATTTTTTTTTAAAAATTATTTATTTGTATGCATGTTTTCCAGATTTCTTCTTCTTTTTTTTTTGAAGGCTGAATTGTTTATTTGTATGCATGTTTTCCAGATTTCACTTCGTTTTAGTTTAATTACTGATGATTAGGAAAATCAAACGTTAGATTCATGCACTCACTGCTTTGTCTTTTCTATATCCAATAAAAACCCAATATTTTTCTTTTGTTTTTTTAACAATTTCACTACTTATTTGCGAGAATGGTAAAATTGAGTCCAGTAATATTTTTTACCATACACAATCTTTTACGGTGGGATGCCACACGCTTTCAGACTCCTGACCCCAACCTGTTAAGCGTTTGAAATGTTTTTTTTCTTCCCACTTCTACACTATCTTTTCTACTATCTCCTCTCTCTTAATTTTTGTCTATCTCTCTTAAAATACTATATAATAATACTACATAATATTTTTATTATCTCTTTTTACGATATCAATATCATACCACTATTTAACAGCAATATGCTCTAATTACCATAACACGCTCATTGTGGATGCTCGATCTAATTGAAAAATATTGTGAGGTTGATATTCCAAGATACTTTTCGGTAAACAGTGCCTTTGACACGAGTTATAAACTAGGGGTTGATATATATGCAGCTCAACCATGAATTAACAGTGTGAATTTGCTAGTTAAGTTATGTGCATTGATTACATATATATTAGGGTTTCAATTCATCATAATATATCCTTCATTCCTTAGCATTAATTGGTGTGCCTGCTATACACGTTTTCTCATCAAAACACTTTTGTTTATGTTCATTGAAAACTATTTGTATTTAGATATTGAATTTAGATATTTATGAGGTATTGATTGATAATTAACCCTAAACGTATGTAAATAGTGGGAACTGCGATGGTGGATACTTTCTATCATAGCCTATGTTACATACCTCTATATTTTTACATCTATCAACTTCAAGTCACTGATTTCACTTTTCAATTATATTTTCATGACGTTATAAAAGTCAATCGTTTAATTTGAGGTTTTTATATATATATATATAATTAATTAAAAAAAACTACACTATTTATTTTGATTTTTTGATTATTGTGATAATTTGTGAGTATTTACTATGGGCTGTACATATATACAATAATAAGTTACAACACATTATTATTTACTACAAATTAGCAACAATATCAAGCAAATATCATACCCAAAATAAAGAAGAATGCATCATAACTTATGGTAAAAAATATCTACCATCGTGCTAACCAATAAATACATCTACTCAAATTTTTGAGGAGGTCGGTGAAAGGTGGATTGTTGGTTTAGTCTTTTTATTTTGGCTAATCTTTTAATTAGCAACAAAACACGGGCACTTCTAAGAAGTTGATGTATCTATGTCTCAAACACCAACACTTTATGTACACTCGTTGGACACATGTTCAACGCGTCATTTCTCGTATCATAGTTGAAGTATATAAATTATATTTAGGACATGCAGGTGACTAGCTAATATTTCTTGGATGTACACTGTGAGATAAAAGTCTTTATCATATGGAATACAACATTATTATTCACTTGAAAACTCAAAAGAAGGCTTGTAATAATTAAAAATAAAATATTAGGGATGAAAGACGGTGGGAGGAGTTGAACAAACATCTTCATAATTTAATGAATATATAAACAAATATAATTACATATATTTGAATAATATATATCAGATATTATTGATTACTTTGACTATAAATTTTATATATTATCTGTATAAAATAGATTTATTTTCATAAAAAAGTTTTACATAAATGTACATATATACATAAACATTTTTTGCATACCATTAGTGTCTCTGTCTTAATTTTTTAGAAGTTTATATGTAATTATGTCCCTGGTATATTGTATCCGTGTTTTGTGTCGTTGTCCCTGCTCCGTAACCTTTTAAGACAAAACATAGCCAACTTAAATATTAATCATTTATCTCCATGAAGCTAATGGTTTAAAGAATATATAAATAAATATAATTACATACATTTGAATAATATATATCAGATATTATTGATTATATTATCTGTACATATAACATAAATTTATTTTCATTAAAAAATTAATTTATGTGTATATATATACATAGACATTTTTTGGCATATCCTCTACATGTCTATATCCTAATTTTTTAGAATTTGATATTTCGTCGTCACTCGTGTCTATGGCCTATTGTATATGTGTTGTGTATCGTTGTCCATGCTCCATAGCCGTTTAAGACTAAGGAGGGTGTATTCAATTTAGATTTTAAAAAAAATTTATGGACTTTTTAAAATCTGTGAATTCTTCTAAATCTATAGATTATTTTAAATATATATATATATAGAGTTTAACAGATTTTAATAAATCCATACATACTCTAACATATTTTAAGGAATTTTCTATAGATTTTTATAAATTCATCGATTCTTTTAATTATAACAAAAATATCAAAGGGTAAATAATAAAAGAATTTTGATTACGACTTTAAACTAATAAGCAAATTATAAATCCGCCGCAAACAGTTCGGATCGAGCTTAAAAATACAACGAATTGGTTTTTTTTTTGCCCTTTCTATCCGATTTTCATCTTCTGTCTAAAAAAATTCATAAAAGGGGAGAAAAAATCAAGGGGGCGACATCTCTATAGTTTCGGAAGAAGATGACTAATTAGATAATTAAAACTTTGAAAGCAGCAATATCTAAAAGGAAAAAGAGACTTTAGATAGAGTAAATGAAGCGGAGGGATTTAAATAGATTATAAAGACGCAGAAGAAATAATACATATGGTTTGAGAAAAGAAGAGGTTTTAGGTAGAGAAAATGGAATGGAAGGTTTAATAGATTATATAGACAAAAAGAAATAATATCTATAGTTTGGGAGAAAGATAAAAAGGAAATTCATGTGAAATATTCCACTTGAAAAGAAAATTTGTTGGTGGAGGCACTCTCAAATCCATCAAAATCTATCAATTTATAAAATCGCTCAAAGTTTATTGAGTTTTAAATACCAAAAGATTTTAAAAGACAATTTTTAATCATAATTGAATACCATAAAATTTTAAGACTTTTTAAAATCTCAATTGAATGCCCATGGATTTCCAATATCCGAAAAAACCTTATAGAATCTAAATTGAATACACCCCCTAAATGTAGCCAACTTATATATTAATCATTTGTCTCCATGAAGCTAATGTTTGAGCTTTTCAATCTAGTGATTTTCTTATGTCAATAATATTGTGCGCATTGATAGCTTGTGCTAGGAAGAAATACGAGGACATGGGAAATAAGCAGCAACGGACCATTACAAAGGAGCAATTGCCGGACGCTCGGCTCAGATCCATGGCTTGTGTTCATCCACGGAAAGAAGAATGAAAAACATACCATTTACAAAATATCAGACAACGACTACCATGCCAAAAGCATACGCTGCATGCGTGAGAAATACGTACTCGCCTCTTATCATGGATGGATGGTTTTAGCTGGCATGTATTCAGATGATTGTTGTTTATTTAATCCAACCACTAAGGAGAAAATTCTACTGCCGCCATTGGAAATAACCTTAGAGTATCACGCATGTGTACTGTCATTGCCCCCAAGTGATCCTTGCTGCACATTGCTGCTCATTACTAATTCCGAAGACGATGAAGGAGTAGTTTCATTGAGATTCTGTCGTCCTACAATGGGCCGTGTTGCTTATCATTGGGTTCAGCAACAGTTTAAATTGGAGGATGATCGTTTCCAGTTCGCAATGTATTACAATGGGAAAATATATGCGATCACATACTTTTCAAAGGAAAATTTTACATTTGAGGTATCGGACGACAATAATGCAGTTCCTACCATTAGAAAAATAGGAATGCATAAGAAAATACCAAGACCATTGTTGCCAGAAGCCTATGTTATTGACAAAGACTTGGTTGAATCATGCGGTGAGCTATATGTTGTCGTGAAGATTTACATGGATGAGTTGATGCCTCGAGAGATTAAAGACATGGAAGTATTCAAGCTGGATTGTAATAAGAAGGTTTGGTTGAGGCTGGAAAGCCTCGGTGATCGCGCCTTCCTTTTGGGCCCAAATTGTTGTACGTCTTGCTATGCATCTGCTAGAGAATCAAAATATGGAATCGTTAGGAATACAATATACTTCACAATGGAGAATGATACGAGTTTATACGCAATGGATCTTGAAGATAGAAGCATCACTGTATCTCTTCCATGCCCCATCGTAAAGAAAAATTGTTCCCGACCTATATGGCTTAAGTAGAACAATAGACACATAGGTGTTGCCCTGTTCTTAGAATTAGAAATAGTAGTGCTAAATTATTTGCGAACATTTTTTCGTCCTTCTAATATTTATTTAATAAAAATAAAAGCATGTTTCTCAAAATAGCTACAATTGATTGCACAGTGTTCTTATTTCATCTTCTAATATGTTACATAACAAGAATGCGTTGTGTTTTCTCTCCTCTATCCTCTCGATGATTTGTGTAAATTTTCATTATTGTTTTGAAAGGTGGTTGGTTGAATTGAATGGATTTATGTAGAGGAACTTGTCAACTTGAAATATATTATGAAACACAATTAATTTACGACGCAGGTTTGATTGCATGATGAATTAGATTAATTATGTTTGGAAACTATTATTTTCAAAATGGTTCATATGGTAAACAATGAATTACCAAAGTTGAATTAAGAGTATATTGCCTAGTTCTGAGCACCATTTTTTTTTTCAGTGTAACCCATGAAGATTGAATTTTTTTCGATTTGCTTCCAGACTATTTCAGCAACCTGTACTTTCTGAGAGCATACACTTCATTCACCTCAAACCATATTACTGAACTAAGTGAATGGAAGCGCCTATATGTACAAGTTTCTTTGAAGTGCCTATATGTAACAAGTTTCTTTTACCTTCTCTATACTCCTAGCTAGTGCCTATATGTAACAAGTTTCTTTTACCTTATCTATACTCCTAGCTAGTCCTCTTCAAATATCTGAAACTACTTTTCGCTGCCAGCAGAACTCTTCTTCATTGGGAAATATGTCAAAACTAGGCTCAATCCATCTTCAGAGCTGTGTTGTAAAAATCGTCACTATTGTAGCTGCTTCCCAAAGTATATAACCTATCCGTTTTAAGAGAGTAAATTACACTGTTCTTCCCATGAAACCTAGGAAAATATATCTTGTTCTCCACCCCCACAACTTCCTGTTTGGAACCTTTTGTTGCTGCCGAAAAAGAAGCCATTCGGCTCACAAACAACACTTTATCTCCTAAGCTCTCTACTTCACTCCAAGTCATTGCAGAATCATCCAGCTTGAAAATCTTCATCCATTTCCCCACGTCCCTCAAACACGCGTATTAGTTCCCCGGCACCCAAAAACTCAACTATTACATTGGAGATACTCTAGTGTCTAGAAATGCAACTAAATCTAGACATGTATGTCTTACAACAAACAGCTCGAGCCGGGAATTCTTTACTACTACAACAACGTACGGGCTCCTTAGAGGTAATTTTTTATAGGGATAATTTATTACTAATAACAATCTCCACTGCCAAACAACATATATCGGGTTAAAATTCCTTTATTTTTTATTTATTTTTTACTTATCTGAAGATAAGAAAAAAAATACATCTTTTTTTCATTATCCAACAAACGGTTTTAGAAAAATCATAGGATTTTTTATTTATGGAAAAACTATCTATAAAAAAAATAGATAGAATAACTTTGACCTTGTCAACTAATAGTGAAAGAACGAAATCAAGATACATACCAATACCTAATATGAGTAGAAAGATGGTGGATGACCAGCCAGCACCACCATTAGTAGAAAAACCAGCAAGCCCCTGTAGTTGCTGATATATTTCTGGAAAGGGGGGAACTCGATAGCACTGTACAGTGATGCGCCTTCCTGATCGTCCCCGTCGAGAGATGCTGGAAGTTGCGAGAAGGTGGTGTCCCGATCCCAAGTTTTTTGCTTTGCCTATTTCATGCCCAATTTCCTACCCACCAAACACGAACTCAAGAGCAGTCCTTTCATTCAATGATGTTTTAAGAATTAAGATAACGCTTCACATTCATGCGAAAGACTGATTCATTACTTCCAATTACGTGACCTCAAAGGTGAATTAATAGTTCAAACAGAACTCAAAGGTGAATTATTTAATAGTTCAAACAAACTCAGAGGTGGGGTATTCAATATGGCAAGGGCCAGTCATAATTGTTTTGTGCAACTTTTATAAATAGTAGTTTAATTTGCCAAGAGTAATGTTAGCCAAGGCAAATAATGCATTATGTAGTTGTACATATACTTTGACAATTTGCAAAACTATATCGCTTTAGATCAAGTCCGAGTGGAAAATGAGCTGATCTTGTTACAATCTCAAGGACCAGAGTTCAAATCTCCCACCCCGCCCCTCCACTGAACTACGAATCTAGTTGTGGAAAAGAAAAATCCATAATCACTTATAGTGACAAGTGTATGTCATCTTTGACATTCGCTAGTTCTTTTTTTGTTATTGGTAAGAGGAATTATCATTGAACCGTAAAGGCAGCCAGTTTGTATAACATGAAACCAACTCCAAATACTCTTCATTGAAACTCTGGTTTCCTTTTACAAAATCAACGTACCAAAACTCACGATGGGAACACGTTTTGTACTTGATACATCCAAAACTCGGTTAAAAACTAGTCTTCAATACAAACAAAGATGAAATTAAGACATCCCTAAATCCAAGATAAAACTGCAATTATCAAATACAATCAAACCCAGTTCAATCACAAACAACTGAAAAAAGACAGGAAAACTAATGAAACCATGTCAATGGTAAAATCAAATGCGAACAAACTTGCTAACCATTCGCGAAGATTGAACAAACAAGTATTAGTTACTAGACTGAAAGCACTTTGCGCTTGTACCGCACCATAACCTTTCCTTTTACCCCCACAACCATCGCATTCCAGTCTATTTCTGGGAAAGGCGAAACCAATTCAAACTCGAAGTTCCTCAGCAAATGACTCCATATAGCCTTTATTTGCAGATATGCAAACGGTTCCCCTAGACAACCGTGCCTTCCACCACCGAAAGATATGTAGGAAAACGCTCCTGCTGCCTTGTCCTCTTCTCTCCCTGGGGCAAATCTATCAGGGTCGTAACTGTCTGGCTCTTTGTAAATATGCGGTAGCCGATTGGCAAAAGCAGGGGAAGTGGCAACAATGTGTCCTTTGGGAATGTCATACTCTTTTCCTTCGCGGGTTGTCACACTGAAATCACTATGCGAGCTTCGTAAGAGCATTATTAGAGGAGGGTGAAGCCTCAATGCTTCTTTTATGCACCGGTAAAGCACTTCCATCTCAGACAAAATGTCATGATCGACTTTATTCCCGTGCTTTTTCATTATGTTCTTTTGCTCTTCGACCACTTTCGAGAGGTACCCTTTGTTACATAGGAGGTAGGCCCCAGTCCACGTGGAGGTTATCGAACTCGTATGTTGGCCAGCAAAGAGGGCAGCTATGAGGAGCCTGTGACCTCGGACTCGGTGGTGGGCCTACCATCTTTGTACTTTGAGTCAATGAAACACTGTAACATGTCGTTCTCGCATTTGCAGTTTTGTTTGCGGGAATTAATGATGTTTCCGAAAATCTGTGAGAGTTTCTTGCGGGCTTGGTCACGGCGGCGGTGGGCTGGGATGGGAGGTAGGGGAAGATTATCTGAAAGGGAGCATACCATTGTCGAGGTCATGGAAGAGAGCCGATACGTCGTCAAAGAGTTTATTGCGTACTTCTTCGCCTAATAGGCATCTACTGGCTGTTAAGATGATTAGGTGCTCCAATTCATATTTTAGGTCTACCTCGCCACTGTCTCCCCATTTTGAGAAGTATTGCTGCATTGATCAAGCACAGAAATAAGTAAATTTGGGATAAGTAATTAAATACGACTGCAGTGGGCCACTGAAGCAGTGTCGTAAACGTCCTCCGCCAGGGCACTAGGCTAATCAAGCATAAAATCATATAGGAACACTGTCTTGGGAACATTAGGCAGGAATCAATGGTTTCAAATGAACATAGTGGCACAATTCATAAAGTTTAGTTATCAAAGGTTGCGTTTTATAAAAAAGTTGGAGAATGACTGAAAACACTAAATTTATGAAAAACAGGGAAAGAGATTAGTGATGGTTAGCTGCTCTCCATATTTTTCTCTTTTTTCATGGAAAATACTTTTTACCCATCGCCAAAATAAATTGAATCCATGGAAAAACTAAAAGTAATGGAACATCCCACCAAATCACAAGTCTCTTTTCCAACTTCTCATCAATTTAGTGGTGTTTACCACCATTTTCCAACTTTTTTTTTGTTTGTCAAGCAAACCCTAAGAGTCCTGAAATATGGCGCCTAGATGTAGCCCGTCTTCCCTTTAACCACAAAATAGTTGAACCGTAGGACCTCCACTACCACATATAGTGGAGGGAGTGAATGGACCAAAGGTCTTTTATAAACAGGAAGTTTATTTGCATTGGTATTTGACTATTTGTAACTTGTTTAACATATCTAGAAGGGGAAAAAGAAACTCTTGGCATGATCCATTTCTACGCATTCCATGTTAAAAGTGTACTCTTTTGGAGAAACTTCAAATGAAGATGACTAAATTCACCTCATCAAATTAGCATACCCAAACTAAACAGGGGTGTACCAAAACTCAACATGGCTCCTAATTTTCTTATCTGATATATTAACCATTGTCAACAAATCAGAAAAGCATCAGATCATGACTCGTTAATTTCACAAGAGAATTGCAGCAAAGGAAATATGAACCACATTACCCCCAGATTGTAAAAATCCTATCAACATTGCAAGTGAATATAATGATGGCACCGTTTCTAGAGAAAATTAACTACTAAAGGACAATTCTGAACATATGTATGTGAGATTTTCTTCTTTCTCTATGGAATTACAAAAGGAAGTACAGAAACGGGACTCCTGACTCCTGTAAATGCATTTAATTAGTTTCTCTCTAGGCTCTCTAATTCTCTCATTCACTAAGAGAGAAGACCACCCCCTCCGTTCACATATAAGCAAGCCGAATTTGATTAGCATAACACACTATCTATTTATTTTTGTAAGCAATGAAGGACAAATTTTAAATTTCTTCTGATCATGCAAGGAATTCTTGGGGGCAATCAGCAGGGCCCCAACAATCATGAACCTTGAAAACACATACACATGCGCTGGGCAAAGATGACGCGACCCAAAGAAACATATATATTAAAAGTTGAACGTAAAAGCATTGGAGGAGGTTCAAATGGACCAAACAAAAAACTAAACACAAAAGTAGCAATTATAGTCCATCAACCAAATAAAAACACTTACCTCAGCTTCCATAACCATCTGATCAACATATCCCTTTAATTTAGTCACTCTAAGGGACTCTGTGAAGAATCTAAACTGCTCCTGCCTCACTGTATAGTCAACATCGAACACAACACCAGGGCCGAATGTTGGTACATTGAACTGGTACACCTCTTGCTGGCTTAGATCAGACTCTGAAGCCTTGAAGAAATGAGCCGACACCTCTGGTCCGATAAAGAATGTGATGTTCTTATTCAAGAAATTCAGAGTGAACACACTCCCAAGCCTCGGGTATTCCTCTCTGAGCATTACGATGGGACCTTTCAAGAACCGAACCAGCCCACCAAGGACCGGCCATGCCTTCACACGTGGAGGGAGGCGTTTTTGGGATCTAGGCATTACAAGTGCTGAAATGAGCTTTGCGATGACAAGCGTAGCCACAATAACAAGGCCCATATTGACGAACTTGTTATCAACTTCTTTCTCCCATGATTATGATGAACTTTGATGGACTGTTTGAACTCTATCTACTTAACGCTGTAAGTATTGGGCAAAACAAAACATCAGAACATAAAGAGATCAATCGAGTGTGTTCTAGTACTAGCACAGAAAATAATAACTTCGAAGTACAGTTACGGCAACTATGCCACTGAACAAAGTTAGAATATAAACTCTATTTCACATATAATAGGTTCTGGGGTTAAAAGCGAGAAATGCCAACCAGAACTGGTCTACAGCCTATCGGATCATCCACTCTATCATCATGTTCTTACTTTTATTCACTCCATTAGGGTAACAATCAATCAAGAAGAACACATTACTCAGGAGCAGTAGTTGCACCAAAGTGTAAATTAACCCATCGCTGGAGCATGCAGATTTGAGGTCCGAATGCATCTTTTGGGATTAGTCAGGTTCTCTGAGAGACTTGGATACCCCCATTATTGAAAACAATGTAAATCAAGCTACTCGAAATGGTGACGAACTTAGAGCATCAAGGTTGCAACCAATAAATCATATTCAAATGCAAAACCATAAAAACACATTAGTACAAAACACGCTCAAAGCCTCAAACTATACTAGTTTTCTAAACCAAATGATGCGGCCATGACGCCCTGTGGCTACGGGAGAACAAGTCTATACTACATATCAAGCGCAAACAAGAGTTTCTACACGCCTAAAATCCTAAAAATACCTTCGAATCCTTCGTTTAATTAATTATTCGGAAACAACACATCCAGTTAAGAGATCAAAGGATTCAATACCCCTCGAATAAAAATCAACAAACTAATATTAGCGAATATCCTCTCTAGAAATCATTTTCATATCGCAAACATATCGAGTGTGCCTATCTCGTCTCTAGCAAACAGTTTAAAACAGTGAAAATCTTCAAATTTCTTCTCAACCACCCACAGACCATTAATTTACTTCAAATTTCACCCCACACTATTAAAAAAAAAAAACAATTACAATACACAGTTCAAATCTACCAAACAGATCATTGATAAAACATAATACATCAAACTAACCTATAGATCCACATCATAAGAAAACCACACAACAATTTCTCTATTGCAATCAGACAAATAAACTACACAAATACATACATACATATATATATATATATATATTCTCCCCAAATCGGAAACCATGATTAACAGATTATCAATTATACACTATCAAATCTAAGGAATAACGGCGCACATTACTAATTTACGATTTCAGATCGAGTGAAGAAATCAATTTAATTCCATTACAACGAAATCGAGATATACTCATGCCGCTGATGCTTATACATTCAAACAGCAAAAAGGAATGAAATGAAATTAATAGAACAATAAACATGGTAATTAACGAAAATTGAGTCCTTTTAACCCTAACAGACTGGAGTGTGATGCTCACCTTTGTGAATCGTCAAGTGAGATGGGAGAGAGACAAATCTGCCTACATATTTATATTTACTATTATACAAATTATTTCCACCCTGCTCCTGATCTTCATTTAGTTAGCAGATTTGAGCAATTAAAAAATTAAAAAATAATAAACTTTTTTATTTTTTTAATTTTTATTTGATAAACATAAATTTTAAAAATATTTTTCTGATGAAAAAAAAGGTAAAAGTAAAGTCATTTTTCTTAAAACTCATAGAATTATTTTTTCCTTGATATTTTCTAACATTTATTATAAAAATTTTGAATAATAATACCTTTATCTAAATACTTTTCATACTTTACTAAAAACAAGAAAGAATACTTGATGGGAACTTTAATTTCTCACACTCATGAAAAAGATAAGAGAATTGATTTCCATTCCGTGAATCAAATAAGGCCCTAGTTTAATAAAAAGTGGGAGTAAAATCTAATATTATTGAAGGTGTAAATAGAATCACCCTATATAAATTGGAAAGTCGTTTATTATTGAACTTGCGTAGGCTTTTAAAGTCGTTTATTATTGAACTCGCATAAGTTTTGGATCTAAGTTATTATTTTGTCATAACTAATAAGATTTGAACAGTTATAAAATATCTCTATTACTAAGAGGGCATTTTTAATAGTTACATAAAAATTAATATGTAATATTTTATATGTCAAACAACTTTTACATAGAAGTTCAAATAAAGAAAAAATATATGCTATAATGAGAATTTTGTAAACTTTTGTTAAAATTAATAAAATACGAACAAATGTTAGATGTTATTTTATATAATTTTTTATTAATTTTTTGGAAATTATATTTATAAAAATAAAGTCTTAATGAGTAGATCTCAAATATTTAATTTCTATTAAAATTTATGTAAATTTCAAATATATAATTTATATTAAAATTTATGTTTTGTATTAAAAGTTATTACATTTTAAATATTTATAAACTAAATTGTTTGTTTTGCCCACTTAAATTTGAAAACTTAAATGTGAAAGTTGTTTGTTTGGCAAAAAAAAAAATAAGTGATGTGCAACTTAAATCTGAAAATTTGCATCTAAAATTTTAAGCGGAAGTTTGCCACTTAAATTTAAAA
>JAKCWG010000105.1:0-100000 GCA_021464415.1 Lonicera japonica
AACACATCGAGAGCTAAGAGAACAGTGACGAGGTCTAAGTTCTTCTTTCGATCTATCTTTGGTTCATTGTATTCATCTGCAACTCAGTTAATTAAGTAGTATAACCATCTCTATCACTTTTGTCAAAATCCTACATTAAAACTTTGTAAAGCATCGTTAAAAAATGAAACTATATATATATACATGGTACATTTCTCACACAGACCAATATGTGCAGATTGGTCCAAAAAGTGGCAAGTGCATTACACTCTCTCTCTTTGTCTTCATAAAAAATGTGTGTTTATCTTTTTTATTTCTTATATTTTGTTCTCTCTCAACTTATGAAAATGGTGTTTCTTTTTATTCCTTTATGTTTTATCTCTGTTCCTCTATATTTGTAAAATCTCAATCTATCTATCCAAACTCAATGAATTTCTCACCCCCAACGCACACACATCTAATTAACCAAATTGAATTGCCTAATCAAACCCATATTGAATCCACATCACACTCAATCCAACAAAATCAAACACAAATCAAGCCATTTACTGCACCAAATTTCAAGACCTAGATTGAAAGAAAAGAGCCTTAACATATGATATTTCTTTTTTTTCAATTTTTGAAGCCATGATTGAGTGTGATTTGTGTTTTAAGAGAGAGAGATAAACTGCATGAAATCTTAACCCATGATTCGAAAGTGATTTGGGTTTTCAGAAACAAAACCAAAATTTATTAAAATATTGGATGTAGTTGTGACGCCTCGAATCTCGTTATGAGATTTTCACCTCTGGGAGCCAGTTAATCACAGATGTCGTGTGCGACGGCAGATTTAACATATAAAAACCACAATTTTTAAAAAAAATTCTTAAAAAAAATGATCTTTAAAAAGTCTCGATTTATAAAATTTCGGCATGTGGAGTTCGTTTCATCAACAAACCGCCCTGTAAAGTTTACAACAATTTGACATGAATAGTCACATTCAACCATAGTTTCAAATCCACTCTACATATATACAAAAAATCATTTATACAAGTCCGGAATCCATCACCCAAAATAGTTGTAAAGTCTGTACATAAATACAAAGTGTTTAGCATAGCAAAAGAATATACACATGGTCCTTGGTCTAAGGACTAGGAGGTTCTATGGACATCAGAGGCTTCTAAATGGATACACCACGCTCCAATCCCCGAAGCCTATCCTTTAAAACTGTTAGAAAATGGGATGAGCCAAATCCGGGCTCAGTGAGAACTATATAGGTTTTGATATATGAAAATACAAGTTGCATACACACACATGCGTGCAACTTTATATAGAAAATACTTTACTTTAATGCAATACTTGAAACTATGCAATGCAATGCAATCATACATAAGTGCATGCAAACCCCACTAGGATTCCTATTCTAGCCATCGGAAGCCATCTACTCGATCTCTCCTCTAATCATTCCATAAGTTAATCTCTAGGGAATTCCACAACTCGAGGGGATCGCTAGTCTATAGTCACCTTGTATTAAACTTAGCTTTTTAAGGTTCGACATGCTACAGATTATCCACTCACGAGTGCAACCCCATGCTCTACTACGCTATCCGGTCCTTATTCTGTAAGAAGTAATTATTAGCCAAGTATTTATTATTTCCTCTTTAATTAGAATTCATTATGAATACTATACTTGGTCAGCTACTTAGATTCGCCACAAGATTACTAGTCTAAACCGTTATGTTACGGTGTACTCTCATTAGGCTATCCATTAGCCTTAGTTACTGCTTTGATTATTAATAGCTTATGTTCATTATGATCTAGCCGATTCATTCCCTTATTGATTTGCACTCACATGCCTGTATTCTATCTCTAAGGTTCAATAGTTATTATCTCTTTCCACTTTATATATTAATACATTATGAAAGGCTAGACAATTCTCTATGTGTACCCTGTTCTATTTACTAGTGTCCGCCTAAGTCCTTACATCATTTACATCATAGCCGAGGCAACATACACAAATCAATACGAGACATGATATGATATAACAATAACAACATAATCAACAATCCCACAACAACTCTTGTATCACGTCTCCAGCATAATGCCTCAATTTCACCCTGTGGTCAGTCCAGGCCCAGAACAACGAATCCTAAAGACTCTGAGGCTCTTGTCTATGTCTCCTCCAAGTGGGGAGTGGCTCAGGGACTTGGTTCTCCAAGTAAGTCATTCGGAGATAACCCTCAAAACATTTTCTCGAGAATGATACTTCGAATAGTTAATGAGGAGAACACCTCATACAAACACATCAACTGATAAGCCCAAAGATAGCACTGACGCTGGATCATGGAGTGAAGGCTATGCCGATCCCATCCGAGTTCCAAATGGCCCAATCACTCGAGCTAGAGCCAAGAAGATCAAGGAGGCACTTATGACCATGGTCCAAGAGATGATGAGCAAAGCTGAAGCATGGAGGAGCATTGAAGGGGATCGGGCTTAATAATGGAAGACATTGCTTAAAGGCCCAATTGAAGATGTTCAAAATAGTAACCTAAGAGATTAAAAACATGTATTAGATAAATGGGTTGGGCTAGGCTTTGTTTATTTTAAGTTTAATTTATGCTTAACTTTGTTTGGGCCCAAATTATGTGGAAAACCCATTAATTTTGTTTTGTTTATTTTCCTAGACTTAGTAGGTTTAATTACTCCTATTTAAAGGAGCTAACGCTATTGTTTGAGCAGCTTTTATTAATTAAATTTGGAGTGTTTTCACCTCTTGCGTTCTAAGAACGTCTCGAACAGCTAGAATTAGGGTTCTTGTTGTTCTTCAACTTAGCAATCAATTAACCCATCGATTGATTGTTTGTCTTCGACTATACCAAGGTTCTTTCTTGCTTTCAGGATTGGGTTGAGGTTCCACCTCCATTAATTCGCGTGATTCCAAGGTTCTTGCGTCTTCATATGCTAAGGGTTGCGGATCCATCTTACTTGGATAGAATACGATCGCAGTTCACATCATCAACACTATGGAAAGAACTACACCAGGCGATACCCTAGTAGGGTAATGGCTATTAGTAGCCCAACTACTTCTTGGGGAACTCACCATTGGGTAAGTAGTGGCACACGAGACCTGCTCTCCTGCCAGGGAAACTCATCTAACACAAAACACATAGTCCTGTGGGAAGGCAAGATACATAGAGGGGGCTCTCCTTTGTGGGCAACCACAACCACATGAAGAGTCACCTACTTCATTTTCTCGTGCACGGTTTAGGGATTTTCACTCATGGGCGGCAATAGGCAGCCCATCTTCGAGTCATGAAGGAGTTACTCGGTGCTCAGTCCATTATATTCAGCCTATACATGTGATTGTAGCAACATGAATGTATTGATTCCTCACTCAACAATGTATACAATAATCAAATCATCCATCACACGTATGGCCATCAACATATATATACAATACACAATCGTCATCATTATAATCATCGTTATCGATCCAATTATCCAGGACCTTATCGTTTAACTAATAATTCCCATTATTCATCCAATTGATTCATTATAAGTATATTACATCTCATTATGTGTCATATGTATCAAACTAAGGCCATCAATGTTTTATGATAATTCTCAAGTCACGTTGTCAAGCTAAGCCTTAACTAGTGTGGTTCTGGCTTAACCGGAAGTTTCACGGCAACTCAACCTTACCTTACTTAGAGCCACGACAATCTATAACCCACCAAGACAAGGTAATAACATTTGTAAGGTGTATCGGGTTTGTATATCCTCAATTGTACTAACCATAGCCTCTACAAAGCACAAGACTCAATGTTTGCTATGCACTGCTTTGCCTTAGTGGGTTTTTGATACTAATGTGACGCCCTGAGTGATGAGTACTCCCTTGTGTGGAGGAATGGTAGCTCGAGCGATGAGTACTCCCTTGTGTGGAGGAATGGTAGCTCAAAGGGGGCATCCCACACCAGAAGTTGGGGGATCCTTGGAGACCCATATAAGTAAGATATGGTCGCTAATTAAGTACGAGGCCTTTTGGGTAGCTCATTGGCTTCGGATCCCATAAGAACTCCGAAGTTAAGCGTGCTTGGGCCAGAGAAATCTTAGGATGGGTGACCCCCTGGGAAGCTGGTCGTGAGCTCCCAAAAACAAAGCCGTGAGGGTAGATGTCCTGGGGCTGAGGCCTGGCTTAGGACGCTACCCAGAGCGGACAATATCGTACTGAGGTGGGACCGGGTCGTTACAAATGGTATCAGAGCGGACCCCACAGAGTACGGTGTGTCGACGAGGACGTCGATTCCCTTGGGGGGAAGGATGTAATGCCCTGAGTGATGAGTACTCCCTTGTGTGGAGGAATGGTAGCTCGAGCGATGAGTACTCCCTTGTGTGGAGGAATGGTAGCTCGAGCGATGAGTACTCCCTTGTGTGGAGGAATGGTAGCTCGAGCGATGAGTACTCCACACCGGAAGTTGGGGGATCCTTGGAGACCCATATAAGTAAGATATGGTCGCTAATTAAGTACGAGGTCTTTTGGGAGGCTCACTGGCTTCGGATCCCATGAGAACTCCGAAGTTAAGCGTGCTTGGACTAGAGAAATCCCAAGATGGGTGACCCCCTGGGAAGCTGGTCGTGAGCTCCCAAAAACAAAGCCGTGAGGGTAGATGTCCTGGGGCTGAGGCCTGTCTAGGACGCTACCCAGAGCGGACAATATCGTACTGAGGTGGGACCGGGTCGTTACAACTAAACCCAAGGATAGTGTTCCACAATTACTTCTAATAGCATATATATGTATTCTTACCATCAATAACCTAAAATCAACCACTCTATACGCATAAATCCCAACCCCCCCAATTTATAGGTTAAACATATGCATATGAGATGGGTCCTTCATAAAACTTTAGGTATACGAGTAAAAATAATGATTAAATGCTCAAAATATGTAATATATGCAAGAACCCATCAATATCTATCATCAATCGAGGATTTATCTAGCCCAACCCCATGAACATGCATACACCCTAGGGTTTTTGAAGAACTCCTCAATTTCTTTTCAATTATCTAATGCAACAATCAAATGTTTGTAAAACAAGTTTTAGTATAGTGTTCCCACCTTAGAGTAGCAATATTAAGGACTTGATGATGCGTAGTCATTGTATCGCCAAAACCCTAGCTTGCTCCAAGCTCCCACGGGCAAAAACGAAGGTGGAAGACGATGAATAGTGAAGGAGGAAGTGATTTGAGGCTCAAATCTTATAGAAGGATAAAGAAACCTCAAGAGCCCCTTAAAGATCTCTAGCGCTCTCTCTAGAATCCTCTAGAGGCATGCGTATGTGTATGGCTCGAAAATAAGGAGTGGTGGGTGTAAAATGGGTTAAATATCGTCAAAGCCGACCTCCAGGTGAACCATGATCGATCATGAACCAAAATAATGTCCACAAAAGGGTCCATGATCGATCATGGTGGTCACTGCACCAATAACTGACTTTTTGGACCCAAAATGGACCTCGAAATGGCTGAATCTTGACTCGGTCCAAACACGAAAGTTGTAGAGGGGAAAGAAATGAAAACATGGCCTCAAACGAAGAGTCATTTGAATATCGAATGAAGAAGTTATGGCCTCTCAAAGTTGGCCAAAAATCGAAAAATCACGAAAAGTCAAAATACGCGATTTACACCTCGGTTTCAATCCTATCCACTCGAATAATGTAACGATTGTTCCCTTAAACTTAATATACATGATATGACATGCTAGAAGTACCGGGTGAAGTACGAAGGGCTCGGAACCCAGTGCTCACTCTCTAACGGAGATTAAGCCTTAACGGCTTAAGAAAAGGTCAACAAGGGAAATGGAACATGGGGTATCATAGTAGTTTTGGTGTGGAAAGGTGTATCGCTTTTTTTGTACTATGTGATTCAATATTCAATGAATTAAATCTTAGGTTGGTAATGGTCACTTTCTTTATGGGAAAAGAGAGAAGAACAAGAAAGAGTAAAGAAGAGATTCATGAAGATAGAGAAGAAAAAATAGAGGGGAAAGAACAAAGGAACAAGGAGAGAAAGAAGAGAAACACACCTTCTTTTTACGAAGAGATATTGAAATCCACTTGTTACTTTTTGGACCAATCCGCATGGATTAGTCTGTGTGATAAACGCACCGTATATATATATATATATATATATAAGGTAAAGATAGTAAATTGTGTTGATTACAGTAATTAATAAGAGGAAGAAATTTGATTTCACCTCAAAAACAATATTTTTGAATCCCCCATTTGCATTCAAACCACTAGGAAGAAAAGTCTAATTGTTTGAAGCACTTTTGTAATTAGCACGGATTGGTCTGTGTGATAAATGCACCGTATATATATATAAGGCAAAGATAGTAAATTGTGTTGAATACAATAATTAATAAGAGGAAGAAGTTTGATTTCACCTCAAAAATAATATTTTTGAATCCCCCATTTGCATTCAAACCACTAGGAAGAAAAGTCTAATTGTTTGAAGCACTTACGTAATTATGATTGGATCTTTCAAATTACAATTCAAAAGTAAAGGGTAAAGTTTCTCAAGCACATTCCAATTGATATGAATCACTAACATAAAGCCTTGTGCAAGCCCACTCAACAAATTAAAGCTTGTACCTAGGAACTAATTTAACAACAACTGCAAGAATTAAACTATAATCACAATATACTTTTTAAATTAACGATTCATAATACATCCAGTCCTTCGCGCTATCACTATCAATCATTGCCAACTTTAATGTATATTTAACTATATAAACTTGAGAGAAATATAAGTTGGTAATAGGATATATAGTTCTTGAAAACAAACAAGTAACATTATGAAACACTTTTAAAATCTTTGCAACCTTTTCAACCCCACCCCTCTAAGTCAATAAAGTGGGCAGTGAGAGTAAGGTACCCATCGATAGTATACGAAGTCCATAAATCTGACGTTAAACAAACCCTCTCATAAATTAAACTTAGCAACCTTTTAAGATTTGCCTTCCCACTTTTAAACATATTTAGCACACTTGCTTTGGCAATATTTCTACAATGAAATTTTTTCTCTTCATAAATATTTAAAAACGTCCCTAATGCTTTTATATTCAACAAATTGAAATGATAAGTCATGCTTAAGTAGTGCTTTTATTAATAACTCATGGAAAATCCAAATATTAAACTTTAAAGATCACATTAAAATGGATGCTTGTGCTTAGGACATAATCAATTGTGATACGTCACATTTATCATTTTTAGGGATGGAATTGGTCGGTAAACCGAGCCAAGACCCCTTAAGCAACTTCTAAACTTATTCAAATCAGTGGCTATTTTATGCATCCGACTTCGTCCCAAAAAGTCGGTTTTATCGACTATCAATTTGTCCGACACTGTAAAGTACCACATCGGAATGTGGGCGAAACTTGAAGTGCCTTATATGTGCACCAATGCCTTATATGTGCACCAATGGGTTCCCACTAGGAAGAGGTCTTTTGGGGGTTGCCATGGGTGCACCTGCCAAGAACAAAACAATGCGGAAAAGGGCTACCCAATTGTAGTTGGAGTGAAGCCACCCAAAACGGACAATATGTTGCTAGGGTTGGGGCTCAGGTTGTTACAAATAGTATCAGAGCGGACCTCATAGAGTAGTTGTGCCGACGAGGGCATCGATCCCCGTGGAGGGGAGGATGTAAAGTCCCACATCAGAATGTGGGGGAAACTTGAAGTGCATTCTATGTGCACGAATGCCTTATATGTGCACCAAGGGGTTCCCACTAACAAGAGGCCTTTTTGGGATTACCATGGGTGCACCTGTCAAGAACAAAACCCTGCGGGAAAGGGCTACCCAGTTATAGCTGGAGTGGAGCCACCCAAAGCAGACAATATTTTGCTAGGGTCGGGGCCCCAGTTGTTACAGACACAGTTGGTCAGATTGGTTTAGTTGGATGTCAACAAAGTCCTAAATTGAAAATTAAACTGGCTGTGCAAAAATTACAATATGTGTGCAATAATTATCCATATATATACCCAAAAAAGATATAACTAAGTTCAAATTCACAACCTGTATTGACTTGATCAAATTAAAAAAAAAAAAAATCCATGTGACCAAAGACTAAATAATATAATAAGTTCAAACTCACAACATGTGTCCAAAAATTCAAAAAACACAGAAGGACCATGAAGTTTCAAACTCATATAAGCAAACTCTCATAAACCATTAAGTTTCAAACTCACATAATAAACCCTCTAAAATTAAAACTCAAAACACTAAATAATAAATTCACAATTTAAAACAGTGAGCACTGGACATAATTGAGTAGCAAACTCAAACAGTAGGCAGTGGGCATTGGCAGAAATGACTAATGAGCAACAACAGTCCAACTATGATTGAAAGTATTAAGTTATTAACTATTTCCACAAATATAATATAACACTAAACAAATACAATCTTACATTATAGATGAGGTGGAGACATAAGTTATGTTACACTTGAATGACTTGGAGTTAGATCTACATAGGAATTTTAAGGAAAAATAGAATAAGAAAAGTATCAAAAGTAAGAACAATAAAAAAAGGCAAAAGCATACGAAACAAATAAAACCACTCCTTTGCTTCCAATTCTTCTAGTTCCTTGTAGAATTGAAGGTCATCATCTGTTAGCTCTTTACAAAAATTAAAATTTTCCGCTCTAAGTTATCACTTGTTCACACTATTGGCTTAACCATTTTTGCTATCAAAGAAGTCCTAAAATGATCTACAATCCTACTTTAATGTAAAAGGCATTTTCACTAGCTATTGTTGAACTTGGGATTAAAAAAATATCGTGGGCAATCGTAGAAAGGATAGGGTACTTTGATTTGTTCACCTTCTGTCACAATAAAAGATCAAAATCGGTCACATTGATTGTTTCAAAAGGATCGGTGAGGTACTTTTATTGATTTCATTGGAAATCTCCAACAATTGTCCCGATCACATATTTTTCGCAAGTTCCTTCATCATTAGATCAAGGGCGACATTCCCACTCACTCTCTTTTGAGTCATTTCAACGTGACCATCACCTCTTTTACTAACAACACTAGTAGAAGCACCACTATTAGTACAAATAGCACCACCGGGATACTCCTATACAAGTCATATATACACTTCTTCACCGCATCACACACTTGTCCAATTTTATCAATACCCGCATTCAATAATTTATAACTAATCTTTCTCATTTGGAGTTTAAATCTAGGTATACATTACAACATAAATAAGATTATTAACTCCATGAAAGCTCCCCCAATACTTTTCAAAGTTACTTTTCATTGAGCAAGCCACCCATTGCAAAACTGGACAAGGACGGAGCTAAAGTATTTTTGTGGTGGGAGGGGGGACATGTTTGGAATTGCTAAACATTTTTTTGTTCTTAAGCTTAAAAGTTTAAATAACTTTTTTGAGATGTGTCAATTAAAATTATATATATATATATATATATATTAGGACATAATCAATGCACCAAATCTCAAACCATCATATTTTTCCCAAACCATCAATTTCTCATTTTAGAATGAGATTATACCGGATCGGGAGGTGATGTCCCAGTGATGAAGTAATAGTCGCATTTGATCTTGCAACATAAAAGTTTTCCCTTATCCCTATCCTGGATAGTGTCCCACCCAAGTCCAATTTAACTAACAACAGAGGGCGTTTGGGCTTGATTGGTTATAATTATAATAGTACTTGCTCAATTGAGTTTTGGGTTTCATAGGATAATGAAAAATTGTTGTGGACCAAATAGAATATTATGGGCCTGCAAAATCATAATAAGAGGTCCACAATCCTAGTCCCTGTTGGGAACATTTATAGTTGTGAGATGTTGAAGAACATTAGGAGCTTGTACCTTATAATAAAGATGAGAAGGAGAGTACAAGTAGCGTGAAGAGGACTATTAGGGTTCGTGGTTTACCCGCGTGGACATAGTTGTCTGAGGCTAGGAATATTAATTTTATAATTAGTAATCATGTGAAAAGCTTTATGAGCTTACCTCGGATGTCTGTGAAAATTGGTGAATTTGAGATTTCTATTTAGGTTTGATTCATTGGTAATATAAACTAAAGATAAAATAGATGATTTCATAATTGCATTAGAAAAAAAAAGATACACCAAATCTCATGATAAAAAAAATCCGTACGAGAAAATCAAAGTAAGATTCTTACTTTAACATGGAAGAAGTAACAAAAAATCACGAATATCATTAGCATACCTCATGGTAGCTTCAAGAAAACTCTTATATTTAGTTGATACTTAATTGAAGAAATACACATACATTACAACTTATTTGTATTATACTAATATATTAAAAGAAGATTAAGAAGCTAAAGATATAAAATAAGAACTTGAGGCAAAGCTTCCCTCTAAGAGAAGGCATCATCTTAATTTAGAAAAAAAATCTATGCACTATTGCATAAATGATGGAATGGTTATGGAGGGGCAGCTATCCCCCAGGCACCAAATAGTTCCGTCCCCCCTGAAACTGAATCACCATCATTATACTTTTTGTTCTCAATCTTCACTTGCACGACAACCATTTCAGTAAAGATTAAATTAGATGTGAGTCTTTATTGCACTAAATTTTAAAGTAGTTTCATAAAATTTACAAAGAAAATATGCAAATGCAATAATATTATCCAAATCCATATCACTAAGAGCACTACTAGAAAAAATGTGTTTTATGACGGTTTAAAAGCGTCATATAATATATATAATTCATAACGGTTTTGAAAAGTCAAAAACCATCATAAGTATAAGCATCATAAGAAGTTCGTGATTGCAAAACCGTCAAATATAAGAGATTTACTTGTGCTGCCTCAAAAGAAACAGTCATGTCCACGGTCTAATTACAATTTATTTGGTCTTAAAATTTGGTCTTACCAAGTGAAACGAAAATAATATGAAGATTATAAATAAACCGATAAGATTGTCCAAAATAAAGAAATAAAACAATTTAAAAATGATTTATACAATAAAAATAGAAATACAAGATAGATCACATTCAAATAAACAAAGTTAGTAGATTGTCGTATGCGAAGAAATGGAAAGTCTTAAAAGAAGAAGCGTGTCTTATAGATTTCAAGAACTAATTAATAGCAAACATCTTATGTTACTCCTACGACCAGAGATTGAAATGGTTTCATACCATTGTGTTATACTTTTAATCTTTGTTTTCAGATTACCTAAATCATATATGAAAAAAATATATACATGAGACAAAAACCCACGCACTAGAAAAAGTTGCATATATATGATAAGGAGTGGCGTAAGTGGCAATCAGCACTTTCAGTGCGCAAAGCAATATTGTATAGTAATATATGCATGAACTTGATTGCCGTTGGAAGCACTTGTAAGGAAGAAAAACAATTTCTTTAGCAAAGATTTAACTCATCCCAATGCGCTTGTAGGGGTGGTAAAAATAATAAAAAAATAAAACGGTCATCAGCATAGTAGAAATAATAGTAAATTATTACATTGCTCACTTTGTGGTTCACCTACAACTTGTATAACAATACACAATACATAATCAGTAATTAACAAGAAAACTAAATATTTGTGTCAAAGCATGAAAAACAATATAAAGAACAAATGTATAAACTTAACCAACAACTCTATCAAGGTCATTTTACATGTAAAAAATAATACAAATAGTTTCTTATTAAACTATATATAGTTCTGCTTTGTTACTACAATCATCTCAAATTAATAGTTTTGCTTTGACTTTAATACTTTTTAAGGATTGCAATCCAATCAATCGAAACAATAAAGTTATTTTCAGTTTAAAGTATTGAAAATAAAAATTAAGGTGATATAGCGGAATATACATGAAAAGAACATACAAAAATAAATTAAGTGTAATAATGTGATAATGTGCAGTCCACATGTAGTTACTATTGAAGCAACTTTTACAAATAAAGAGTAATTTCATTTAAAAACAGAAGTATACAGTAGAATTCATAAGCAAGCAACAAGTAGCCCATGTCCTCGAGTTGCACCTTGCTTATAAGCGAGTTGATTAGTCTAGTGGTAAAGTCACCCACCCGGATTTAGAAAATCTCACCCAGGAGTGGGGAGGGTTTCTTTATTATATATAGGAAAAAGAAGAGCATTAAACCTTCATTTAATAATAATAAAAAAAAAAAAAGGGCAACAAGTATAAAAGTAATTGGAAACTAGAATCATACATTGGTGCCTGTGAAAATTTGGAGAACCCTTTACTCGGTGACGTAGGCATCCTTCAAGCCACTAGCATAAGGTCCATCTAATAAAGACACATCATCTATTCACCTATTACAAACAGAAAAAAAATCTTTTAAATCCCCACCATTACTAATCTTATAAATTTAACCAACTGAGCAATTTGTAGAATCCTAAACATGTTGCAAGCAAATCGTAGATTACATTTTTGTTAATGTTATTTTAAGCTTGCTATACAAAAATAACTAAAGTTACTAAACAAAGCACATATAACCAACCAAATCACCAAAAAGACAACCCATCATATGAAACAAAGAAGCAGCACACAAAAATAGAATATGTGGGAAGCAATCTCAAGTTCACCAAAATCAAAACTTAACTAAGCAATTCATAACCCATAAATACACCAAATTCCCTTAACAAGAAAACCAGATGTTCATAAAACATCATCTTTAACCAAAACTTTATCCAAAAAGCACAAGAATCTAATGGTTAAAAATATACATGTTATGATTTGCATTAGTTCCACACTCTTGGATGAGTTTTATACACACATCAAGATGTCACATCAAAGTTAAAACACTTATACCGATAATATATATACAATAAACTTTCACACACCAATAATTTGTCTACATTAAAAATGTCATAATTTAAAATAAAAAATAAAAAAATTAATATTTAAAATCTACTAATCAAGATCAATTAAACAAGATCCATCACGACTATAGAATTATGTAAAAAAAATCAAGAAAACTTACTGAGTAACATTTAAGAACGTATTTTTGGATTATTTTCAAATCATAGTGAGAGACGTGGTTGGATTATTTTCACATCTGCTTTTAAGTTTAATTTCTTAAAATAAAAATTCAAAATTTAATATTTAAAATCTAATAATCAAGATCAATTAAACAAGACTCATCATAACTATAGAATTATGTAAAAAAAAATCAAGAAAAGTTATTGAGTAACATTTAAGAACGTAGTTTGGATTATTTTCAAATCATATTGAGAGACGTGGTTGGATTATTTTCACATATGCCTTTGAGTTTAATTTGTTGAAAAAATTATTTTGCCAAGATCAAAATAAGATAAAAAAAAGATTAAAAGATTCTTTTAAAAAAAAAACAAGTCATGAAGATATCTTCAACTTACGTTTCGGTTGTTCAAAACATTAGACTAGGCTAGACAATAGGGTCAAAATAGACCGATTGATGTTTGTCAATTTAGATTCATCACACATTACTTTTTTTTATCATATCATTAGATCTTATTAATTTTACCGTGCCTGATGGCACGGGTATACCCTAATATATATAATATATAAATATATATATATATATATAAGGAGAGAGATCTAATAGTATTGTGTATCGTTTGGTAGCCCTCCAACTAAAATCTTATTTTAATTGAAAAAACAAAGATTTTAGGAAATCTATCAACCAAAGGAGCCAATTAATTAAAAAGAAAAATAAAAATAAGAAGAATGAATGAAGAATCAAACCTAGGGCCCCCGAACTTGGATCATTGCTCTTCAATTTTGACCCATTTTTTTAGAGAAAACTAGGGTTTAGCCCCTATGATTTAAACTATTTAGTACTAAGGAATACATGAGATTGGAAATTAGGGAGACACCCTTACTTTGACATTTTGACCAGATAAATCATTTAATTTTGCAATTTCGAGCTGGATTAATAGTGCAAAAGTGCGGTTCTACCCTTCGAATTATATTTAGTAAGTTGCGTTGATTGCTTAATTGATGGGTCTTAAATTTTGAGTATAATAAGGAAACTGAATGAATTTTTTATTAAAGTAATTAAGTTATAAATATTAATTAGACTAAAAAAAGATACTAATATTACAATTTACCAAAATTAATAAGGCATGTTCCTTAACAAAGGTAATGTAATCATAATGTAAAATTAAAACACCAAAAAAATAAAAAAAATTATCATCGTGTTTTTCAACGCTCAAGGATTGGGTTTTCGAATGAAGAGTTGTGGCCACATAGATCATCGTCATCGAAGGACGGAAAGTTGTCCAATATGTACACGTCGTCATCCTCTCCGAAAGTTGATGAATCAGAATAGTCCTCCTCAATCTTAAGGTCTATCATGTTTTCTAGTCATGGCTCTTCTTCCAGATCCATGCCATTGCCACCATCATTGTCATCTGCATCATCATCCTTCCCCCCCTGCCTCATCAGTTTCCTCCACATCTGCATCACCATTTTCATCGTCATAGAGATGTCCGATGTGTTCTCCATCATACTCAAGCTTAACAGGTGGAACTTCTTGTTGAATAACATCTATTTCTGGTGATGGTGGGGGTGTGGGTGTGGTCTCAGGAAACCTAGCACGCTAAATTGCTTGGTTCCAAAATAGTAGGAGAAGAGTTGAACTTCTTGAGAGAAGGCCTATTATCTGTAGCCATTTTTTACTTTCTATAATAAGGAGTTTGTGATTACACAAGTGAATGATGGAAGAAAGTGGATTATTTCAGTTTATTGATGACTGATGAGGATAATGGACGGTCTTAACTCTATGTTTATATCTGTTACGATTATTCCAAAGGTCGTGACCTTTAATTGTTTCGAAAATGACGAATAGTTACACCCATCTAATAATATCATATGACGTGTTCCAAGTAATTAATACATTCTTCATACTATTAGGAGTACGAAATTACAAAAAAATTATGTGGTATTCATTATTATTTTTATTTCAATTCAAGAAGAGTAATTACTTCCAAAAGATATCATGATGTTTTTGCAAGGAGGCGAGGAACAAGCTTGCTAGGGTTTGTAATTTTGAGTTTTTGGGATGAAATTGGGTAAACTGGGTTCTACACATATTTTGGGGAACAACAATTCTAGAGCAGAATGAAGGGTTTTCTTGTAGCACCAACAATTGAAAGCTTGATGTTTGGTGGATGTTTTGAGTTGAGTTTTTAAGTTGAGTTTTTAAAATATGGTGTTTGGTAGAATTTGAAAGTATGTTGAAAAGTGAATTTGGTCTTTTTCAACCAACTAAAAAAATTCATAAAAAAATTTCAAAAAATAGTCACAATGGATTATATCTTATAGATTTCAACAAGTATTTTTTGAATATATATTTTTTTTTTAATTTTGATTTTTGAATTTAAAGTTCTGTTGTTTTAAAAGTTTTTTTAGAGAGAGAAAGTAAAATGAAATAAAATTTGGAAAGTGTGAAAGTAGAGTTGATTTTGAGTTAAGTTTTTAAAATTTGGGAAAAAAAAATTAAACACATACCAAACAGGCCCTTAAGGGTTTCTTCCATCTATTAGAGAGTGGAGGGTATTGGGCGATTGAGAGAGGCTAGGTCGATTGAGATGTTATGGGAGAAAATAATGCAAAATCTTATCCCACCATCTCTAAAGTAGCAAGCAATACTAAATGAAAATTTACGCTGAGTTTATATTTGTTCTAAATAGTTTTTTGTGACTATTGTTATATTATAGTTACGAAAAAATGTTCTTTTATTAACGATTATCATATAACTATCATGAAAAAAAGTCATTGGAACAGTTTGAGGAAAATAGTAAAAAAAATTAATCATAACTTCATAATTCATTTTATTCTTAAGCATCATGAATTTTTTTTTCTTGTGACTGTTATCTAACAGTTACAAAATAAATATTTTTTTATGACTGCATTATGTAAATAGTCATGAATGCTATTCTAGCATGCTCAATCATGACCATTTAATGGCCATCCATCATGTTTGTAATTATCTTTTAACTTTATGTGATTGTTTTACTACAAACCAATATAAAGTCTCTTTTACGAATTGTCATATATGAGGTTTTTTTCTTGTAGTGGAGGCCCCACTTTCTTTGTATCCTTCACATATCCATTGAAGTAATTACCATAGGGCACATATTCCTCTGGCATTCGAGTGAATACCATCCTATATTTTAAAGCCCCTTAGAGCAATTTATAAGTGGTATTCTACTTTGTGGACATATGCAATGCATCCTATCTTTCTTCAATAACACACAAAACTCCTAATTTCGAATGAATCTACTTTACATAATTTTGAATAGCCTCAGTTGAGCCATGAAGCTCTTTCATTCCATCACCCACAATGAGGTTAAAGATATGACATCTACAACTCATATGCATGTATTTTCCCTCAACAATAAAGTATTCAAAGCTTGAAATCTCTCTCTCTCTCTCTCTCTCTCTCTCTCTCCATGTAATCAACTACCTAATCATTAAAAGAAGCATTTTCGATGGTAATGTTAAATACCTTATCGATCCCCCACTCATTCAAATAAACCTGTAAAGTTTTTCATATATTCTCACCCTTGTGACTAGTGATTTTGGTGAAATTGGTTATTCTTTTGTGCATCTTCCAATCACTATCCAGTAAATGGCACATGATTACCATATAGTTGATATTTTGAGTTGAGGTCCAAGTATCGATTGTGATACTTTTTCTTCTTATGAATTACATTCTACAACTTCTCCTTCTCCATATTAAACAATCCCCCCCCCCCCCCGCAGCCACTTTATTCCTATTCGGTACCATGTATCTAGGTTGAAGCTCATTCACAAAGAGTTTAAACCCTATCCCTTCAACCGCTCTAAAAGATAACTTATCCCTTATAACATATTGAATTATGTGAAATCCTAACCCCCCTGACGTGATCCCGGATCGTCTTTCCTAGCCAGATTAATGGATCCTCAACCTTTAAACTACAAATGTAGCAAGAATCTTGGAATTCGTCGAAAGATGGAAAGGCGGAAACCTCAACCCAACACTTAAAGAAGCGTGAACCTTGGTATAATCGAAGATACCACAATTGATTATGATTGATCAATTGATAAGTCAAGAATAATACAAATAAATCAATTCGTAATCATTCAACAAGTTCTTAAGAACTAAAAAGTGAAAACACTCTATTAGAATAATTATCAAATTATCTATAATACAATGAAAAGAAATCCTTTAAATAGGAGAAACAAAGCTATAGAATCCTAATTCAATTAGGAAACTAATTCTACTTAGAAAAGAAAAATAATAACTCCTAGAATATTCTTAATATAATAAGGAAAGTAATAATAAAATAATAAGGAAACTTATTGAAAAGGAAACTAATAAACACTCTAAAATAAGCCCAATACATTCCTACCATGGAAAGGCTCTAAATAATAATTATCTATAATCCTTAGGCTTTAAGAAATATAAAATAAATAATTAAAACTAATTAAATTCTTCAGCCAGCCGGTCGTGAGAACATGCAAGAACATAAGGCTAATTTCTTAGCTAAAGAGGGCTAGGTTGGATCACATCACCCCCCCCCCCCCCCCCCCCCAATTGTGTCACTACTTAGTGTTTTTCACTATGAGGCAATTTATTGTAAAGTGGACAAGTTTTACATTTTCTTTATAGATGTATCTTTAACGCCGTCATCCCATTAATCTTAGGATGGGCAAGCATCTCTTATAGGCAATGATTACAAATTGCAAGAAATTTTAGTTCTACGTTTGTAATTATTTTAACTTTCTTACAATGTTCCCAACCAATTTATGGATCACTACTTTTCTGCCCTTGATACATTTTCTACATTGACTTTCATCATCATTAACTTCAGATTATGTTACGGGTGTAGTTTGAGTTTTCAGTTGAGGTTGAGGTTGACAGGGAGTAGAATGTTTAGAGGGGCAAAGAAGGTTGTGGTTGTGTATATGAGGTACTAGCATTAGTATACAATTGGCTAGAACTAGATTCCATGATATTGTGTGTACGTGGAACTACAAATAATACACCAGAATAAGTATTACATCATAATTGTCATACCATAATTATATTAGCATACCAAAACTATCTATATTCTATAATCAGTCAAAATGTATCAGTGGTTTGCTAATTTCTTCAGTCATAGGCATACCAAAAAGTAAAAATAGTAAAATACTGAACTGTCTAGACTCCACTGTCCAATAATACATCATACACTTTTACTGAATAAAGAGACAACAGTGATAGTAAAACTCTAAACAACCATGAGAGATACAATCATGAATGATGCAATGGAAATGAAGACCTTATTATTATTTTATTGCTTTTTATTTTTATTTTATTAATTAGGGTTAATAGTTTCTTTATTTATAGTCTTTTTTGAAATTTGAATTTGAATATTTGTTTTGGTAGGTTTTAAATATAATTAGATTATAATAATTTAATTTCCTTATGTGAAGGGTTTTTTTTATTTAAGGTAGGTTTAGGATTTTAGATTATAAATAAGTGCTTATTTCATATCATTGTAACAAATTAATTATGAATTAATAAAAATTATGTGAGAAACCTCTTTGTTCTTGGAAAATTCTATAAATTTTCATTTTGTTCTTGTGAAATCAAGAGCCCAAGGTTGAAGATGTTGTTCTTCATCCTTCCCGCTCGCTCCTGTTCTACATCAATGAACCATACTCCCACCTATAGTCACACTCATATATATATATATATATATAATAATCATATTCAGTTGTATCTATAATCATATAATCAATACATAAAACATTTAGGTTTCTAAGAGTTGAACTAACCCATGCCGCCCTTTCCTCCTTGCTTAATTGCTTCAGACCTTTATGGCTCGTTTGGTTCAAGATTTAAACCATTCCGGGAATGCTATATTCCATTCCGAAACGATTCTTGCGTTTGGTTCAAGTTTTAAGTCCGGAATAAATGATTCCAGGAACAAACCTTTCCCCCCAAGTTCTCCCATTTAAATCATAAGGAATAAACCATTACCAATGGGCATTTTTTTTAATTTTTCATGTTAGGACCAAAATAACACTCTTCCTTATGAATAAATAATTCTTTTTCCATCCATGTATGAAAATATTGTTTGAAACTATTTTTTTTAGTTACGCTGCTGCACAAAAATGATAAAAAAAAAAATATTGGAACTTTTTTCTTTTCTTTTTTCCTGTTGTAATTTTTTTTAATTACAAAAATTGTAATTTTTGTAGGATAGTTATTAGCTAGGCATGTGTAATTTTTGTAATTTATTATAGTAATTGTCTCTTTTGAAAAATTAGTATGTGATTTCTTCTCATCTTATAAAAAGAAGGGTATTTTTGTAATTGATACTTTATTCCATTCCTATTCCCGGTTGAACCAAACATCGGCATGGCATCCTAGATGCCAGGAAAGAAACTTTCCAGGAATCAAGTATACCCATTCCATGCCCATTCCATTTCCAAAACTCGAACCAAACGAGCCCTTAGTTCAGTGAATCAGAGAAAAAGAGGAATACAATTGCTTATGACCTTCTTGAAAGAAGAGGAATAGGATTAGATTGGAGAATAGAGAAAAACGAGGAACAAGACAAAGAGAGAGGTAAACAGGAACGAGACTGGGGATTTGAGGATTTTTCTTTTCTTTGTTTAAAGGAACGGGACAGAAAAGTAAATTTATAATTTACTATATATATGTTAAAATTTTAAATTGATTAATAATTTATTTATGTTAGTCGGTTCGTGTCGGTCGCCGGTTACATAACACATCCACCACCTTTTCTCTGTCCTTTTCTTAAACCGATCAATCGATTTCAGTTAGTTTACAGTAATTTATTCTACCCTTAATCGCTATTCACGCAATTTTTCATGTGAGTAAGAATGTTACATGTTCCATATTTACTCTCACAGATATATCGTGTACCACATTGCTTATTTTGCTCGTTTCTTATTATCATTACCCGGAGGTATTTCTTAAACAAGGTCCACACTTTAGATATTTTTCTTCCACACCAACCTATTTTCGATTTATATTTGCATCACATTCTTATGCATGATTGTTGACACCATTCAATCTAGTTGAATCTTCAATAACATCTTCAAGAGGTTCCATTAGTAACATATATTTTATAGTGAATATTAAATTTATTTTTATTAAATAGTAAAAAAAGCCTTTAAACATTGTAAATCATAATTTTAATAAGATGTTATGAAAAATTAAAATAAAATAGCATGCATATGTTAATATTTCAAAAAGGCATATCAGGAAATTTTAAATCTTGTGAATGGGCCCATTCAGTTTTAATTTTATTATGGTGCATTAGGTATTTACTTTCAATTTTTGACTATAAATTAATTCAAAATTAGGTATGGTCATTACATAAAATTAATTTCTAAATAAAGGTTATCACTCTAGTAATATATATTCTTACCATTGCATCAGACAAATAAGAAACCATACTCCCTTCATCTCAAATTGTTAGACCAATTTTTTTGGGACATAGTTATGTATCAATTTCACAATGAAAATAATGACATAATTAATTGAGCTTATCAATTTAAGATTGAGGGAGTAAATAGTTTGTATAATTAAACTTTCAAAGTTTAAATAAACAAAATAATAATAATTAGGTTTAGGAAAGTTAGTTTTTTTTTTGTTTTTCATTGAAGAAAATCATCGAACATTGAGAAAATCAAAATACATACATCTCTCTGTTGTTGCTCATTCATCTATATAAGACTTGATTTGTAGAGAATAATATAAAATATAGATGGGAGAGGTTGTACTTTGGTGAATTAGAAGGTTTGAATGAGAATTATGAGAGAATATAAATATATATATATATATATATATATTATATTGATATAAGGACGCCTTTGTTTAGCGGAATACGTGCAAGGAATCATAATTTATTTCATATTCCGCCCATTCTTGATATTTGGCTCTATTTTTTTTATCTCGGAAAGGAAACGAGGATTGGAAATAAATCTTCTTTTTTGTTCGAATTCAATTACAACCCATAGTTTGATAATTTTATTCCTTTCCAAGCATGAATTGAAATTTTTGTTAAATTCTATTTGCTCTCTATTAAATTAGCACGAAACAACACACGAGCCATTCTAATTAAAATCTATCTTCTTAACCTCATTTTGTCATTCGTGAACAAAGGTTTTCCAATTTTCAAATTCTTCTTAAGAGATTATTTGCATTTTACTTGCTTAATCTACAAAATAGTAATTTTTTGTTTACTAAAAAAGTTTAAGTGAGGGGATGATGCTCAATTAAGGGCTAAAGCATGCCACTAGGCTCGACAACCTTACAATAGTTCTTACAAATTGTCAGCCAAAAAGATGCTATGCTAATATGGATCGGTTGAGTTCGTAAGGATTCAAATACTTTGCTTATAAGGGTCAAGTTTGAATCCACTGCCAGAATTATTGTAAAATTATCAAAAGTTTATTTACATTCCATTATTAACCAAACACTAAAACGAGAACGGAAAGCATTTCCTGACCTTTATTCCAATGTTATTCTAAATGACGGAATGGAATTATAAAAACCATTCCATTATAGGATAGAAAGAGAGATGAATTAAAATCCTATTCCCATATTTACATTCCGACCAAGCAAACAAGGCCTGAAAGGAATATGTAACCTAGAGTCCAAAAGCATTGTATATTTGTATTGTATGGGAATTGAGAAATTTGGAAGGTTGAAATACGTGTCAAATCCATTGTGGAAAAAAGAAAAACTGTGAAGGAAGGTGGAGATTGTGAGTTTATTGGCTCATTTCCTTTTACGATTAGGACTTGGAAGTTAGTCCTTTACGATTAGGACTTGGAAGTTAATCCCTTTGCTATTAAGATTTGGTTTTGGTCACATGATTACTTAGTATAAATATAGGTCTTGTTTATTCTTTGTAATCATTGGATAGTTGTTTATAGTTTTCACGTAGATTTAGAGAGGAAATTCTAGAGGTCGAAAGAGGAAGCTTTAGAGAGAGAAAACTAAGCTTTGTATTCAGGTTTTGATCCAATCATCAATAAAGTATTTATAAAAACTTAACACCATGATTGTTTAATATTGCGTATAGACTGAACAAAATTTTTATGTAAAACCCTCGTGTGGAATCGAATTTTACCTTCAAGATTTTCTGATTTGATCTTGTCTCAGTATAAACAGGAGTTGGAGTACACGAATCGAGAACACGGGCTCGATGGAACCTCATGATCTTTTATCGTATTCTTTTAGCTGTGTAATCTTGAACCGAGTGTGGGCTGCGCTATCACCAAGATTTTCTCTTCTTCTATCAATGACACAAAAACTAAATTCATGAGAATTCTTGTGTATTTAAGAAGAGCCAAGGTCGTCATATATATATGGCTACGATAAGGACCCTAAGGAGAAATAAGTATTTGGGTTTACTATGAAAAGATGGAATCCTAATTTCATTATGAATTAATTCATTCCATAAATTATAATTCATACCACTAAAGAATTATAATTGCATTCCTGTCCTTATCTCAAAATTATATTTTGAGCTCCTTGTGTCGATGAATGTGGAACAATGAGGTATGGGAAGTCTGGATGGAATTTGATTCCACATAAAACTAATACATGATGAAAAAGGGTAATTTCAAGATATTTCTTGAAATGTTCAATCCTTCGAGTAGGGAAGACCTTTTCAAGAATAACATCTTTAACTTCAGATGGAAGATTTTCGAGAAAAGTGAGATCAATGGGTTCAATGGGATACATGCAAGGAATAATTGATGAATTCATTTGGGTGGATGGGGCAGGTGGACGGGAGAAGAAATCCGCGAGAATGATATCTTTGCCTTTTATGTTCTTAATATAAAAAAACCATTGCCAGAACCAATTTGACCATCGAAGTAACTGAAGCTGAGGGAGCATTTTCCTTTTGAACTTCAGCATATTTGGAAATGATGACATGTCCATTTCAACTAGGAATTTATGACCAATGAAATGGAACTGAAGCTTTTCAATTCCTCTTTTGACTGCGAGTATTTCATTGAAGGTTGAATGGTAATGAGCTTCCGATTTTTTGAATTTTCCACTTTTGTAACCATAAACCGAGCGCTTGGAATTTTTCTCTTCAAGAAGGCTAGTGGCCCATTATTCATCACTTGCGTATGTTTGGAGAATGAGTTTTCCATCAGAAGGAATTTGCAATGGGGGAAGCTTAGAAGTTAAAGCTTTGATGGTTTTGATTGACTGAGTGTGAGAAGAATTCCAAGGAGATGGATTCTTTTGAAGGAGTTCAGACAAGGGAGTTGTGTAAGTGGAAACTTTTAGAATGAAGTCTTCCATGTAGTTAATCAAACCAAGAAATTGGTGGACTTGTTTAACTGGTGTTAGTTCATTGGGAAACTTTAAGAGCTCTTGAGAAATATGAGGTTGTAATTGGTACTTCCCATCAGATATTGTCAGACCAAGAAAATCAATAGTTGTTTGAGTGACCATTTTATTTTCTAAAAGCATGACTCCATACTGCTTGATAAGGGAATGGAACTAGGTAAGAAGGTGGGAATGCGACGTTTCATATGGGGGAATAGAGAAGGATATCATAAATGTAAATAAGGGCATTTGCAAGAAAAGGTTGAAAGATTTGGATCATGGCTTTTTGGAAATAGGAGGATGCGTTTTTCAGTCCAAAGGGCATAACTGTCCATTGGAAATGGTGGTTAGGGATGCAAAATGTAGTTTTTGGTCTGTCTTTTGGGTGAATTCCTAACTGCCAAAATCCTACTTTGAGATCACACTTGGAGAAAACCATTGCATTAGAGAGGTGTTGAAACATCGACTTCTTTTGAGGAAGTGGAAACTTATCACTTGCGAGAAATTAGTTCAACGGCTGGTAATTGATAACAAGTCTTAATTTTTCTCTGACTTGCTCCGATCTTTTGTTGACATAGAATGCTTCACATTCCCATGGAGAGGAAGTTGGTTCTATGATGCGTTGACTTTGCAGGGAATCGAGTTCTTTGATGGCAAGAGAATAGTAGTCTGAATTCATTTTGGAGTGGCTTGCCTTTATGGGATTAACATCTTCACTTTTCTTAAAAGGGAGATAAATGAAAAAGTTTAGGTTTTGCCAAAGGGGATTGGAACACTTTTGGAGAAACTCTTGGTGGGATTCAGCACATAAGGTAGAGATTATGCTTTGCTTGATTGATTCAATATGAGAAGCTGGACTGTTGACAGACGCAGAGAGGATTTCAGCCATGTAGAAGTTTGGAATGGAAGTCCACGGGAGGTGGAAACTCTTATAGCTCAATCCTTCTTTTGACCATCTAAGGTTCGGAATTTGGTGGATGAGATCAAACCCAATAAGAAGGTCCTTGGCTGGCAACTTTGTTCCATATCCTTGATGATGAAGAATATGTCCTGGGAAGAATTGGATATATATTAGCTTGCTGAGTTGTTCAACAATGAACGATTATCCATTAGCAACTTTAAATCCTTGAAAACATTTCTTCCAATGGTTGGAGGGCATGATGTCTAGGTTTATTACTGTGCATGCTGCACCAGTATCAAAGTGGGCAATCATATGAATGGGCTTTCCATGGTGTTCGAGGTAAATTTGTATTTTTGCAGAGGGGGAGGGTTTGTCAGGGGTAAAGGCTAACTCTGGTTATGGGCTAGGAATGTTTTGGGGTTCAAAGTGAAAGATTTTCGAGATTTCTGAGAACTGGGAATCATTTTCACTATTAGTCATAGGGGAAGGGTTTTCTTTTGGCTCGGAAACAGAATAAATAGATAGGATATTTTCTGGGGTCTATTCATCTTCAAGGGAAAAGACTTACTCAAGATCTGAATCGGTGACGTATGGGATTAACGGCATGAGATAAATCATTAACTTATCTCTATTGTTTATCTCCGGGCAACTCTTAGCGTAGTGGCTTGGCTTATGATAGAGAAAACACTTGTCTAATCTTTTTCATCTGAACTTTCTTTTCTTGAAAAACTTCTTTTTTTTCTGGAATGGCTTGGACTTTGAAGATTTGCTTTGGAAGGATGAGGAATGGTCAGATTTTTTGAAGTGCTTCTTTTTCTTGGAGTAAGAACAATCACAAAATTTTGTTTCCTTACACTTGATCTTCAAATGGCCTTTGTTGTATGCATCAATTAATTGCATGTTTGTCTTCTCAACTTGCTGCAGGAACTTTCTTTGATTACAAAGACGCTCAAGGGAGTTAATAATAAGTTTATAGAGCTGAGTGATTGAGGCGGTCTACAGAGTTCCTTATTTTAGAGATAGGAGCTTCTGAGCTTCAACACCTAAGGGTCCTGGGAACGAGTTGAGAAAAGCCTGCTTCAAATTAACATCATCTATTCCATTTATGACATAAAATTTCTTGGACATTCGGTCATAATGTTTTTCAATGTCTTTGAGCAGGAATGAGCAACATTTCATTTGTAGGTATTCTTCATATGCAAGTTCTTTATGATGACCTGGATGACTAATGAATTCAGCATAACATATCTAAATCAATGCGTCTAGAGAAACAAATTGTTGGACTTGGAGATATTATCCAAGACTAAGGTACCATTCATTTAGACGACCTTCAAGTCGAGAGATGAACCCTTTGACGACCGTGGTTATATCATAGAACTGACAATTAACTTGCAACCAGGAATTAAAATTGATTGTATTCGCACACCAACCCTAACAACAATCAAAATTCGATTCTAGGTTTCTTCCAACTAAAAAAAAAATTCTCTGTTTTTTTACTATTCACGCAGCACTATTCACAGCACTGTTCATGCAGCAAATTTTTTTTTGTTAATGCAGGTGCTATCGTAAAACAGTAATAACTTTTGATCCAACTGTTGGATCGGGCTAATTTTTGGATATGTTGTTCGGGACACAATTTTAATGTAACTAAATAAAAATCAGGATGATCTAAGTTCGTTTTGATAGCAAAAACCACAAATTTCGACAGCCCAACGGGATTTTGAGAAAAAAATAAAAAAAATTATAATCTTGACTTTTTTTTTATGAACCCTAACACAGATATGGAATCAACAAATCACAAGATCCAAGGGGATTTGGAATTGAGAACACAAAGAATTAAAAAATATAAAACCTGAATAGAAAAGTTTGCTTTGATACCAATGACGCGAACTTGGATCGTCTTTCCTAACCAGGCTATTGGATCCTCAACCCTTGAACTACGAACGTAACACAAGATACGTCGAAAGATGAAAGGTGAAAACCTCAACCCAACGCTTAAAGAAGCGCGAACCTTGGTATAATCGAAAACACCACAATCAATTGGTGGAGAATTGATTAATAAATCAAGAACAATTGAATTAATCAATTCAACATGTTCTTAGGGAACACAAAGAAAAAACTCTCAATTTAATTAATCATCAAAACTCTTCTAATAAAACAATAATGTGCCTCCTTTAAATAGGAGTAAACAAAGCCTTAATCCTCATTCAAAAAGGAAACTAATTCCTACTTAGAAAAGGAAAATAGTAACTCTTATAATATTCCTAATGCAATAAGGAAACTAATAAACAATTTAAAATATGCTCAATACATTCCTAACAAGGAAATACTCTAAATAATAATAATCCTTGGGCTTTAAGAAATATAAAATAAATAAATAAAATTAATTAAATTCTTGAGCCAGCCGGTCGTAAGAATACGCAAGAACATAAGGCTAATTTCTTGGCTAAAGAGGCTTGGCTAGATCACATCACCTACGGTGATATCGTACGAAACCCGCAAACACAACGAATTGGCTGTGCGAACCTTGACACAGATACACACGAAAATCGTAGCAAATTAAGAACCTAGACCATTTCTACAATCAGATTAGGGTGGAAAACGAAGATGCCACAACCGGGTGTGGAATACCGATTGATAAGTCGAATGAACGCAACGGACAAACTGATAAGTTCAAGTGGTTCGTGAAGAACCAAAGAGGATTAAATCACTCAATATTATTATGAATAAAGTCTTAGATAATAAAATAAAAAAATGAACCCCCTTTAAATAGGGAGAAGAAAACTTAGGCAACAAGAAACCAATCCAACAAGGAATCCTCAAAACAAATCCTAATCAAACAAGAACTAATCTTTAAAAGAAATAATAACAATAATAACTAAATAATAAATAAAAACGTGTGGGCTTGACTCCACACTCTTGGGCCGCATAGACATGGTCTTCTCACTCAAATTGGGCTTGAATAAGTGTAATCTAGCCTCCATTTTGTGCTCCACGTTTTCCCCCTCCAATGGGCTTGATTGTGCCTTCTTCTTGAGCCCAAATAGCTTAAATCAATCCATTAAGCTCTGGCTTTAACTTCTTAGCTCGCGACCTTGTAGTTAGGCCTGTTGGAACTTGCATGGCCTTTGAATTGTCTTCATTTTGCACAACAGCCTTGCCTCCATCATTCCTCTTCTCTTGAAAATGATTTGTCCTCAAATCATCACTGGCATCAAACGGACTTAAGTCAGCAACGTTAAAAGTAGCGCTAACGTTGTACTCTCCTGGTAGATGAAACTTATAAGCATTATCGTTGACGCGCTCAAGAACTTGAAAAGTTCCATCTCCTCTACGAAGTAGCTTAGAACGACGTTACTCCGGAAATCGTTCTTTCCGCATGTGCAGCCATACCCAATCTCCAAGTTCAAAAACCAGCTTCTGACGTCCTTTATTCGCTTGCTTTGTATATTGCTCCGTCCTCCTTTCAATGTTGAGCCTTGCCTTCTCATGGATCTGCTTAACAAACTCAGCCTTTTTCTTTCCATCAAGATTAGTATATTGAGAATAAAGTAATGGAGATAAATCTAATGGAGTCAAAGGATTAAATCCATACACAATTTCAAAAGGTGAAAATTGAGTAGCCGAATGAACAGTGTGATTATAAGCAAAGTCAACAAGCGGTAAACATTCATCCCATGTTCTAATGTTCTTTTTAACGATAGCCCTTAACAAAGTAGATAAAGTTCTATTCACAACCTCAGTTTGACCATCAGACTGTGGGTGACAAGTAGTAGAAAATAATAACTTAGTCCCTAACTTACACCACAAGGTCTTCTAAAAGTAGCTTAAGAACTTAGTATCTCTATCTGAGACAATGGTCCTAGGCATACCATGCAATCTCACAATTTCTCTAAAGAACAAATCAGCAACATGCGAAGCATCATCGGCTTTATAACATGGAGTAAAATGGGCCATTTTAGAAAATCTATCCACGACCACAAAAATCGAATCTCTACCATTCTTAGACCTAGGTAAACCCAAAACAAAATCTATGGAAATATCTATCCAAGGTTCACTGGGAATAGGTAATGGTGTATATAGGCCATGCGGTTGCACACGGGATTTTGCTTGCCGACACGTGACACATCTTCCACAAATTCTCTCAACGTTTCTTTTCATATGTGGCCAAAAGAAGTGTTCTTGCAAAATATCTAAGGTCTTGGAAATCCCAAAGTGCCCCATCAAACCTCCCCCATGGGCTTCCCTCACTAACAAGTCACGCATAGAGCAATTAAGCATACATAACTTATTCTCACAAAATAAAAAACCATCATGCCTAAAGAACTTACCCACTACGTTTTTCTCACATGCTTTATACTCCTCACAAAAATCAACATCAATTGGATACAATTTCTTTATATGCTCAAAACCAATTAATTTAGCATCAAGGGTAGAGATTAACACATACCTTCGCGAAAGCGCATTAGCAACAATATTTTATTTACCTTGCTTGTACCGAATGACATATGGAAATGTCTCAATGAACTCCATCCAGTGCGCATGCCTCTTATTTAGCTTGTGCTTGCTCCTCAAATGCTTCAAAGACTCATGATCGGTGTGAATCACGAACTCCTTAGGCCAAAGGTAGTGTTGCCAAGTTTCCAATGCATACAATTCCTTGTCATATGTCGGATAGTTCAAGGCTGCCCCACTCAATTTTTCGCTAAAGTAAGTGATTGGTTTTCCTCCTTGCATAAGAACAACCCCTATTGCCAAACCCGATGCATCACACTCAAACTCGAATGATTTAGTGAAATCTGGTAATGCAAGTACGGACGCATGGGTCAACTTCTCCTTGATCAATTGGAACGCCTTCTTTTCCTCATCCCCCCATTTAAATCCCATGTTCTTCTTGATCACCTCGATCAGCGGCGCAGCTATGGTACTAAAATCTTTCATAAATCGCCGATAAAAGCTAGCAAGTCCATGAAAACTTCGTACATTCCCCACACTTGTAGGGCTCAGCCACTCTTGTATTGCACATACTTTCTCCTCATCAATCTGTATACCTTGTGCACTCACAACAAAACCAAGAAAGACAAGCTTATCGGTGCAAAAAGTGCACTTCTTCATGCTAGCAAATAACTTTTCTTTTCGAAGCACTGATTTTAAATGCTCAACATGATCCTCCAAGGTTTTGCTATAAATCAAGATATCATCAAAGTAGACAACAACAAATCTGCCAATAAATGCACGCAAAACATGATTAATCAAACGCATGAAAGTGCTTGGTGCATTAGTTAGCCCAAAAGGCATCACTAACCACTCATATAAACCATGTTTGGTTTTAAAAGCAGTTTTCTATTCATCTCCTTCTTTCATTCTAATTTGATGATACCCACTTTTTAAATCAATTGTAGAAAATAGACAAGCTCCATGCAACTAATCCAACATATCATCTAAGCGAGGAATAGGATGTTGATACTTTACCGTTATATTGTTGATAGCTCGACAATCAACGCACATTCTCCATGTCCCATCCTTCTTAGGCACTAAAATCACTGGAACAACGCACGAACTCATGCTTTCTCTCACGTGCCCTTTCTCTATCAGTTCAGACACTTGCCTTTGTAGCTCATTTGTATCCTCCGAGTTGCTTCGATAGGCTAGTTTGTTTGGAATGGTAGCGCCAGGAACAAAATCAATTTGAAGCTCAATCCCTCTAATTGGCGGTAATCCATGTGGCATCTCATCGGGAAAGACATCCGCATAATCCTGAAACAAAAAAACAATAGAACTAGGCAAAGACGAGTTAAGTTCATTAGTATTTAAATAGCCTCCTTGAACAAAAGCACAATCATCGGCTGACTTGAATACAATGCTTTTTTAACTTCACTCGCTTTCGCATAAAAGTTCTTTTGTTTTCTCTCTCTCTCATTTTTTTCAACTTCGCTTTTTTTCTTTTCCTCTCTTTCTCTCTTTTTCTCACTCGCTTTCTTTTACTCACTCTCCCTTTGCAATTTTAATTGATCTTCATACACTTGCTTTGGTAACATAGGGACAAGAGTAATCGTCTTATGATTGAGCTCGAAAGAATATTTGTTAGTGAATCCATCATGCTTCACTCAGCGATCAAATTACCAGAGTCGCCTTAACAATAGATGACCAGCTTGCATTGGTACTACGTCGCATAAAACCTCATCTTCATACTTCCCAATACGAAATGCGACTTGTTGACTTGAAAGTCATTAATCTTGTTTTGATAATAACAATAAACTTAATCTTGTGTAATTTAACCTAGTTGATGTTTTAAGTTATAGCCACACAATATTGATCACACGTGGATCTAACCGAAAAGCCGGAATCAAGATCATTCTTCTACAAAGTATTGCAATCAAAGTTTTACATCTCACACATCTCTTGTCAACACATCCTCAATGAGATTTCTAAAGTACAATGAGCCAAGGAAGAAAAGAAATGAAGAATCAAACAAAGCCCTCGAAGACTCGTTATTGCATATGTGAGTGAGTGTTTTAGTTTCCTTGTAAAGATTCTCATTTGATCATCATAGCTCATACAATATTTCAATATTATAAGATTGATCAAATCAAAAGTTGAATCAAGTTTCCTTGAGAAAATCTTATTTTTGGGAAAAATCGTTTTGGAACAAATATTTTTTAATATTAAACAAACTCATTTCGGAGCTCTTTTCGTTATAGAAGTCTTAGATACTCATATTTAAGTATCCCCTTGCTTCAAAATTGATTTTTGAGCTAATTTGCAAAAGTATGAAAAATGGGATTTTTGGTCAAACTGGCAGCAGACCAGAGGAAACCATCAGTCGACTGATGAGCTTTGCTCAGTCGACTGATGGCCACTCAATCGACTGATGAGCATTGCTCAGTCGACTGATGGCCCAGAAATTAGCCGTTGGAGTTCTGATTTTTTACCATTTTTGGTACCAAACTTTTACCAACTCCCTCCAAATGGCCATATGTTGTCTTAGACTATATATACACCCTCTAAGACTTATTTAAACACTCTTGAATCATTCTTACACTATTATATTCATCTACACTCAATATTCAAAGATTCAAGAACATTTTCCTTTGATCAATCATCTTTATTTTGAGCTATACTTTATTGATCAAATTAGATATCTCTTAGTGTGAGCTTAAGTTGTAATCTTCATACACTATAGAGCTATTGTACATTGGTGTTAATCACCGAATCATTTCTTTCAAACATTAAGAGAGGTTTATCTCTTAAGATAGCAAGAGAGTATTCTTGTGTGAGTATTGAGAAAATTTCAATACTTGTAAGAGTGTGTGAGAAAGATACACTTGTAGAGGTTTGATCTTCACCCGGAAGGAGATCGGTTATAGTGGAATTTCTCGGGGTACTAACCGAGCGCGGAGTAGGGGCTAACAAGCCGAACCGTGTGGACAAAAAGTCTTTGACTTTGATCGGTTTGATCTTTCTATCTCTTAAACTCTTATTGTGTTATTTGCACCTTGTGATTGGTTTTATCTTTGCTTATTGTTTGGTTGATTGATATAGACATCAAATATTTTTAAATTGATTTTAAAAATCCCATTAAGTTTTAAAAACCCTATTCACCCCCCCCCCCCATTTAGGGTATTTTTCGACTTACACGACTGTTCACCTAGATCTCCCCACTATCATTCAACCATTGCAACTTATATGGCTTGGGGTGCTTAATAATAGGCAGCCCTAGCTTCTCCACCATTATAGTACTTGCAACATTCGTACAACTTCCACCATCAATGATCACATTGCATACCTTGTTGTTCACTAGGCATCTAGTATGGAAGAGATTTTCTCGTTGCACTTCATCATCTTCTTTAGCTCGCACTCTAAGAGATTTCCTTGCAACCAACAAATCTCTTTTAGCCGCAAGCTCTTCTTCTTCATCATCAACATCTTCTAATAATAGCATAAAATCTTCATTGGACTTTTCATCGGTCTCAATTTCACCGTTGTCTCGAATCACTGTAGCTCTTTGATTGGGACATTGGTTCACCTTGTGACCCCTGCCTTGACACTTGAAACATTTAATATCACAATTTCGAGATGTATTAGTATCAGGTTTACCTTGGTTTCCAAGGCTGGTCGTCCCTTGTTTGGGCTCGATTTTGGGCTTTGGCGCGGCTGATTTCTCCTCTTTCTTCCAAAGGGGATTTGATTTCCAAGAGGGTGTGGTTGGACTTTGGTTTTGGTGTAGGCTACCCCTCCTCTTGAGTTGATTCTCAATCTTGATCGCCATGTGCACCATATCTTCCAACTTAACATAATGTTACAAATCCACCGCATTAGCAATTTCCCAGTTCAACCCATTCAAAAACCTGGCCATAGTAGCCTCTCGATCTTCGTGTATGTTCGCTCAGATCATGGCCACTTCCATCTCCTTAAAATAATCTTCCACGCTGCGGTTGCCCTGTGTAAGCCTTTGTAACTTTTGGTACAGCTCCCGATAATAATGGCAAGGTACGAATCGATTTCATCTCTTCCCATGTCTCAATAGGACGCTCTCTATTTCTTCGTCTGTTCATTACTAATTGGTACCACCACACAATGCATATTCAGAGAACTCAATGGCAGCAAGTTTCACCTTCTTTATCTCAGAGTAATTGTGGCAATCAAACACTAGCTCAACTTTCTTCTCCCATTAAAGATAAGCTTCGGGATCATTCTTCCATTGAAACGATGGAATCTTCATCTTGATACTACCCATATTGTTATATTCCTTATTCCTTCCTTCTCTATTCCTGTGACGCCCCGAATCCCGTTCTGAGATTTTCACCTCCGGGACCCGGTTAATCACGGATGCAGTGCGTGACGGCGGGTTTAAAATATAAAAATCACGACTTTTGAAAACTTTTCTTTAATAAAATGTCCAGTTTTACAAATGCTCGGTATGTGGAGTTTATTTAAATAAAACCAAGTTTAAGAGGTTTACAAAACACATTAACACAAACACAATCACAACCAACTCCACATATATATATATAAAAACCGTTTGTACAAATCCATAGCCCATTATCCAAAATAATGGTAAAGTCCATACATAAATAGAAAGAGTTTAATACAACCAACGATTATATACAACCGAGTCCTTAGTTCAAGGACTACAAAAGATATAGGACATCAGAGGTTACTAGACTCGTAAACCACGCGCCAATCCCTGATGCTTGACCTGCAAAATTATTTAGAAACGGGGTGAGCCAAATTCGGGCTCAGTGGGAACTATATAAGTTTTATATAGAAAATAGTTGTTTTACGTTAGTGCAGCAGTTTGAAAACCATGCAGTGCAATGCAACTCACACACCCGTGTGTGCAAAACCCACTAGGAATCCCATCCTAGTCACCAGGAAGCTGACTATCCAATCAACCTATCCCATCTGTAGACCTCCCATGGAATACCTTAAGTCGATCTCACATTACTAGGGAATCGAGGATATAACCTACTTAATACGTTCTCAAGTGTAACTCAAGGCTATACTATGCCATCCGGTACCTATACCGTATGTTGTGCCAGTTGGCCAAGTATCTATCATTATCTCTTTAGTTATAGTACGTTATGAATTCCATACTTGGCCACCTACAAGGCCTTATCTCTACTTCATTCTCACAACCAAGCCACGTACTCACACTTGTATACCAGGTTTCTATGGCCATTAGCTATCAATGCTTTTCACTTTATTTGTTAATACATTATGATTGGCCAACGCTTTCCTGTGTATATTATGTTCTTTACGATAGTGTCTATATCATTGTTTTTACTATAGGCACACTCGCTCGAGGCAACATATCACCAACCATGCCATACAAGATACGATACAATACAATAATAATGATAATATAAACAATTCACATCCACAACATAACAATCCGTATCATATCTCCAGTATATTGCCTCAGTTTCACCCCGCGGTCAGTCTAGGTCCAGAACAACGGATCTCGAAAGGTCCAAGGTTCTTATTTCATGTCTCCTCCGAGTGGGGAGTGGCTCAGGGACTTGTTTTCTATGTAATTCATTCGGAGATAACCATGCAGGACATTTTCTCAGGAATAAACTCCGAATAGTTAACGAAGAGAACACCTCATACAAGCCATCTCGACACTCTGGAAGGAACTACACCAGGCGATACCCTAGCAGGGTAATGACCATTAGTAGCCCAACTACTTCCCGGGAAACTCACCATTTAGAAAGTAGTGGCTCACGAGACCTGCTCCGCTGCCAAGGAAACTCTTCTAACCGAGAACACATAGTCCTGTCGGAAGGCAAGATACCTAGAGTGGGCTCTCCTTTGTGGGCACACACAACCACCGGCGGAGTCACCGACTTCATTTTCCCGTGCACGGTTTAGGGCCTGTTCACCCATGGGCGGCAATAGGCGGCCCTCCTTCGAGTCACGGGGAGCTACCTGGTGCTCGGTATATCATCATATCCAGCCCATATGTGTGATCACAGTAACATACATCACATTCATTCATTTCCCACAATGAATATCATCATCATCATCAATCATACATCACACATATGGCTAAGCATCATATATATAATCATACAAGCGCCCACTCATCCATTTATCATCATTGACATCATCGTCAATCATTTCTACAAGAGTATTCATCACTCGTATACTCCATACGTTTATCGTCATATGATCATTCTCATAATAAGGTCAATTGGTTCATTATTAACGTCATATATCTCATCATATGATACATGTATTCAACTAAGGCCGTATGTGTTCCATAATGATTTACTAGCTAAATCATTAAGCCAAGTGTTCATTATTAACATCATATGTCTCATTATGTGTTTTATGATGATACTCACGTCATCCTATCAAGCCATGTATTGGTTGTTATGAATCTAGCTCATCCGGCATACCAATACAACTCGCCTAGGTGTCCGTGTCCATGACTAGGGGCAATCCGTGCCCTAACAACTATGTTTCATGTGTTCTAAAGAGTATCGAGACTAAACTCTCGTTACGAGTGCCTAACACACTCTACGCAAGCCACTAGACTCATTCGCTAAGGCTTATCGCTCCACCGCAGTGGATTCTCACCACACATACCATAAATAATACCCTTCGGTCGTATCTAGTGGTATAGATGTGTATATCTATCATTAATAACCCAGAATCATCCATCTATACACACAAGACCTAAAAACCACAATTTATAAGTCCTACGAATAGCTACGGAGTTGGTTTCACATGAATCTCTAGATACGCATGCTAAATCGTGGAACTAGATAATCAATCACGTTGTAGGAGTGATAATCTATCAATATCTATCATTAATCTAAGAATTATCTAGCCCAAACCCCAAGAGATGCAAACAACACATGCTTTTGATCAAAATCCCTAAATTTGTAGTTTAAATCGCTAATCATCAATCAAACATTGGAAAACAAGTTTTTGTACTAGTGTCCCCACCTTAGACAAGCCAAACCCGCAAGTTGATGAAGCGTACAAGCCGTATTTCCCAAGCCCAAGCTCCAACGCAAGCTCTAATGGAGGAAGAAAGCGGTAAAGATGATGAATAGTGAAAGAGAAAGCAATTCGGAACTCAAATCTTGGATGAGAGATGAGAGATTTGTATGATCTCTTCTCTCTCTCTCTAGAGCTCTCTAGACCCTTCCTTATTCCCTCTCTAAGTTGGATGCTCGAATGTGGGGTTGTAGGGGTGTTAAATGACGTAAAAATGGGTTAAAAACGCTCAAAACCGACTTACAGGTGAACCATGATCGATCATGGGTCCCCCATGATCGATCATGAAGCATTCTGGAATTCTCTGGAGGACCATGATCGATCATGGCCCTTCCATGATCGATCATGGAAGTCACTGCGACAGCAAATGACTTTCTGAGCCCAAAACGGACCTCGAAACGGCTGAATCTCGACTCGGCCCAAACACGAAAGTTGTAGAGGGAAAAGAAATGAAGACGTGGCCGAAAACAGGGAGTCATTTGGATATCGGATGAAGAAGTTATGACCTCTCAAAGTTGGCTAGAAATCTACGAATCGCAAAAAGTCAAAACACGCGATTTACGCTTCGGTTTCAACCCGAACCACCCGAATAACGTAACGATGACTCCCTCAAACTAAATATAACTAACATGACATACTAGAACTATCCGGTCGAGTACGAAGGGCTCGGAACCCAATGCACGCTCTCTGACGGAGATTAAGCCATACCGGTCTTAAGAGAAGGTCAACGCAGAAAAAAGAACACGGGGCATTACAATTCCGCCCAGCATATCTCCTATTAGTGGCCACCGGGTTCTAGTCATCATCATTTTCAAACCCACCATCGTAGGATTCTTCATCCTCAACCCTTGCTTTTCTAGGTTGGATTATCCCTCTCCTACGAGCATGAGCATTATTTAATTGCTCGATTTGTCTGTTCTCTATCCAGTCTATCCACCCATGAACCATCTCCATCTCAGTTCTCAACATCTTCCTCATCTCCCCTAACAAAGCTTGCACCTGCAAGTTCGGGATGGCTAGTTGATGACCCTCCTCTTCTTTCGAGGCCACTTCTTGGCTTTTCGACATTATTTATATAACCTGCAAAATAGAATTAAGTACCTCACAAGCACTCCCTCACGTGTTTCACTCTCAAAGAATGATTCACTCAGTTCACTCGTGCATCACTCCAAATTATTGGCTTTTACCCTCTAATGATCTCACAGCATACGCCTCTTTCCGCTCAAATTAATGCTCTATAGGTTCTTATTCAGCTACTCAATTGAATATCGAAATGTGAATGGACATTTCACGCAACAAATCAATAAGAAACTAGAATCCTAACGATTATGGACACAATAAGGGGCAAAAGAACGCGAAATAAGTGCGAAAATTCAGTCTCGTGGAAACATGATTTTTGGAATCCTTGGACCCTATAGAATCCAAATCTAAAAAGAAATAATTACGAATTTCAAAAATTTTTGTACTCTTACTTTAATCTGGTGTAGTCAAAATTTCCTGAATTCAAAATTTTAGCTGAAATAATTAACACAATTCGAAACTCAACAAAACCGAATTTTAAGCACCAAACGAAACTTATATAAGCGGCCAATAGATTCGCAACAACTAGAGTTTATATGATTAATGAAACAATCAATCGCAGATATGGTTTATACGCAGAAGTCGAAGTTTTAATAACCCTAACAATCTCGTATCTCAGCAAAACGCAAGGTAGGAAATGTTTTATTACAATTGAAAACTAACCCTAACTATGTTAAAATCCTACCCTAGGCAGAAACAATAGAAACTGATTCGCGATAGCAAACAGACTATGATGGACGGATTCGCAGCTAGGGTTCAAAAGAACAAATTAAAGGAATTTGACTTTAAACCACAGATGAAGCAGATTCGTAATAGGTGCAATTCGAGTGTACTTTAGCAATTAAGAACAAATTCAAAAAACTAAGCAAGAACAGATGCAGAATAATGAAAATTTTGATTTTTTTTTGACAAAGAACACAAAGAACAAACATGATAAATAAATAAGCAGAACGAAGAACAAAAACACGAAGAACAGAAACACGAATCAAATAATTACTAAGTAATGGATATATAAAACCTGGTAGTATGACCTCCCTCTGATACCAACTGATACGACCTACGGTGATATCGCACGAAACCTGCAAACACAACGAATTGGTTGTGCGAACCTCGACACAAATACTCACAAAAATCATAGCAAATTAAGAACCTGGACCGTTTCTACAATCAGATTAGGGTGGAAAACGAAGACGCCACAACCGGGTGTGGAATACCGATTGATAAGTCGAATGAACGCTACGGATAAACCGATAAGTTCAAGTAGTTCGTGAAGAACCAAAGAGGATTAAATCACTAAATATTATTATGAATAAAGTCTTAGATAATAAAATAAAACAATGAACCCCCTTTAAATAGGGAGAAGAAAACTTAGGCAACAAGGAATCCTCAAAACAAATCCTAATCAAACAAGAACTAGTCTTTAAAAGAAATAATAACAATAAAAACTAAATAATAAATAAAAACATGTGGGCTTGACTCCACACTCTTGGGCCGAATAGACATGGTTTTCTCACTCAAATTGGGCTTGAATAAGTGTAATCCAGCCTCCATTTTGTGCTCCATGTAACACCCCGTTCTTTTGTTTCCTCGTAGTTGCCCTCGTTCGTCCGCTCATTTAACCTCGGGTGGTGAAATTATTATTCGGAGAGCCTCGTAATGTTCTAGCACCCCGTATTGGTCATATTAGCCTCCTTCCACTCATGTGAATGTTCATTTAGTGATTCGAGTGGTTCGGATCGAAACCGAGGCAATAATCGCATATTTCGACTTTTCGCGATTCGTCAATTTTTGGCCAACTTTGAGAGGCCATAACTTCTTCATCTGATGTCTAAACGACTCCCCATTTATGGCCATGTCTTCATTTCTTTTCCCTCTACAACTTTCGTGTTTTGGCCGAGTCAAGATTCGGACGTTATGAGGTCCGTTTCGGGCTCATAAAGTCATTTACTGTTGCAGTGACTTCCATGATCGATCATGGAAGTGCCATGATCGATCATGGTCCTCCAGAGAGTTCCAGAACGGTTCATGATCGATCATGGGGGACCCATGATCGATCATGGTTCACCTGTAAGTCGGTTTTGAGCGTTTTTAAGTCGTTTTTAAGTCGTTTAATACCCCCACAACCCCCACTTTCGTGCATCCAACATAGAGAGGGACTGAGGGAGATTCTAGAGAGCTCTAGAGAGAGAAAGAAGAGATCACGCACATCTCTCATCTCTCATCCAAGATTTGTGTCCCGAATCGCTTTCTCCTTTACTATTCATCATCTTTCTCGCTTTCTTCCTCCGTTGGAGCTTGCGTTGGAGCTAGGGCTTGGGCGGTACAACTTCTACGCTTCATCAACTTGTGGATTCGGCTTGTCTAAGGTGGGGACACTAGTACTAAAACTTGTTTTCCAAAGTTTGATTGATGAATTAGAGTCTTGCACTATAAATTGGGGATTTTGATCAAAAGTATGTGTTGTTTGCATCTCTTGGGGTTTGGGCTAGATAATTCTTAGATTAGTGATAGATATTGATAGATTATCACTCCTATAGCGTGATTGGTCATCTAGTTTCACGATTGAGCATGCGCACCTAGAGGTTCATGTGAAACCAACTCCATAGCTATTCGTATGACTTATAAATTGTGGTTTTTAGGTCTTGTGTTTATAGATGGATGATTATGGGTTATTAATGGTAGTGTTTGTACATAATACCCGCTAGGGCGGATTAATACGCAATAACCCCTAAGCTTAGCACCTTGTATGGAATATGGTTATCACTAGCAATGAACGTACAACTCTTGTACACTATAGCGGCGTAGTAAACATACTTTGGTGGGGCATGGATTGCCTCGGTCATGTATATGAACATCTAGATGAGTCGTATTAATATGCCGGGTGAACTAGAGATATGCTAATGGATAATTGGCTTAATGATATAGCTAGTGAATCATTATGGAATATATACGGCCTTAGTTGAATACACGTATCATATGATGAGGTGTATAACGCGATTACCGAACCAATTGGCCTTATAATGAGAATAATCTCGTGACAATAAACATATGGAGTATATGAGTGATGAATACTCTTGTAGAAATGATTAACGATGATGCTAATGATGATGAATGGATGAGTGGGCGATTGTATGATTATATATATATGATGCTTAGCCATATGTGTGATGTATGATTGATGATGATGATGGTATTCATTGTGGGAAATGAATGAATGTGATGTATGTTACTGTGATCACACATATGGGCTGGATATGATGATTTACTGAGCACCGGGTAGCTCCCCGTGACTCGAAGGAGGGTCGCCTATTGCCGCCCGTGGGTGAAAAGGCCCTAAACCGTGCACGGAGAAAATGAAGTCGGTGACTCCACCGGTGGTTGTGTTGCCCACAAAGGAGAGCCCACTCTAGGTATCTTGCCTTCCAATTGGACTATGTGTCCTTGGTTAGATGAGTTTCCCCGGCAAGCGAAGCAGGTCCCGTGTGCCACTACTTCCCAAATGGTGAGTCCCCGGGAAGTAGTTGGGCTACTAATGGTCATCACCCACTAGGGTATCGCCTGGTGTAGTTTCTCCAGAGTGTCGATGTGGTTTGTATGTGGTGTTCTCCTCGTTAACTATTCGGGGTGTTGTCCCCAGGAAAGTGACCGTCGCGTGGGTTATCTCCGAATGACCTACTTGGAGAACTAAGTCCCTGAACCACTCCCCACTTGGAGGAGACATGGACAAGAACCTTGGATCCTTCGGGACTCGCTGGATTCTCTGTTCCGGGCCTAGTCAGACCGCGGGGTGAAACTGAGGCACTATACTAGAGATATGATACGGATCGATATGTTGTGGATGTGTATTGCTTATATTATCATTATTATTGTATTGTATCATATCTTGTATGGCATGGTTGATTATATATTGCCTTGGACGACGAGTGTACCTTTAGTGAGAACAATGACACAGACACTATCGTAAAAGAACATAATATACATAGGACAACGTTGGCCACTCATAATGTACTAACAGATAAAGTGGAAAGCATTATTAGCTATTGGCCATAGAAACCTGGCATACGAGTGTGAGTATGTGGTTGGATTGTGCGGACGAAATAGTGATAAAGCCTTGTAGGTGGCCAAGTATAGAATCCATAACGTACTATAACTAAAGAGAAAACAGTAGATACTTGGCCAATTGCCATAATTTATGGTATAGGCACCGAATAGCATACTATAGCCTTGAGTTACACTTGAGAACGGATTCAAGTAGGCTTATACCCTCTATTCCCTAGTAATGTGAGATCGACTTAGGGTATTCCAAGGCGAAATCTAGGGATGGAATAGGTTGATCGAATAGTCAGCTTCCTGGTGACTAGGATGGGATTCCTAGTGGGTTTTGCATGCACGGGTGTGTGAGTTGCATTGCACTGCATGGTTTTCAAACTACTGTATTGATGTAAAACAACTATTTTCTATATAAAACCTATATAGTTCCCACTGAGCCCGGATTTGGCTCACCCCGTTTTCTAAACAGTTTTGCAGGTTTTAACATCGGGGATTGGTGCGTGATCTACGAGTCTAGTAGCCTCTGATGTCTTATAACTTTTGAAGTCCTTGAACTAAGGACTCGGTTGTATATAACCTTTTGTTGTATTAAACTCTTAATTATGTATAGACTTTACAATCATTTTGGGTAATGAACTATGGATTTGTATAAACGGTTTTTATATATATATGTGGAGTTGAATGTGATTGTGTTTGGGTGAATGTGCTTTGTAAACCTCTTGGGTTTGGTTTTATTTAAATATACTCCACATACCCAGTTTTGTAAAACGGGACTTTTTATTTAAGAAAAGTTTTTAAAAAGTTGCGGATTTGATATTTTAAACCTGCCGTCGCGCACGGCATCCGTGATTAACCGGGTCCCGGAGGTGAAAATCTCAGAACGGGATTCAGGGCGTCACACTCCACATTTTCCCCTTCCAATGGGCTTGATTATGCCTTCTTCTTGAGCCTAAATAGCTTGAATCAATCCAGTAAGCTCTGCCTTTAACTTCTTAGCTCGCGACCTTGTCCTTAGGCCTGTTGGAACTTGAATGGCCTTTGAATTGTCTTCATTTTTCACAACAACCTAGCCTCCATCAGATTTCTTCCATAATTACATGAAACTAAAACATTCACATAGAGAAACCATGAATTATATGCATAAACACCGACCCCAAGCCCATATATATGCGCATCAACAATCTTGTAAGAAAAATACCCAATTTCTTTAGATAATAAAGATGCAACATAATATTTGAAATTGAGCTTAGGTACTAGTATTTCCACCTTTTATACGACGAATATTGAAGGTTTAGAGCGCTGAATCAAGCCGCAATCCCCCACATCACGAAATCCTCATTTGAGCTCAAAAAACCCTAGAAATGGTGGATTCATCATTGATGGAGGATGGAGAGAATTGATTATGTTTTGGAAAGCTAGGAACAATGGTAAATCATCCTCACAAATCCCTCTCTAGCTCTCTCTCAGCTCTCTCTAGCTGCTTTGGAAGAGGGAAGAAAAATGGAGAAGAAAGGAGAACGAAGGTGATCAAAAAATGGGGAAGAAAAGGGGTTAAAAACCAGATAGGGTACCTCTGATCGATCAGAGGGCACCTCGGGTGAAGTCCCTCATTTTTTGTTAAAAAATCACAGTTTTTGTGGCCTGTTTTGACCCCCAAAATGACTTATATTCGACTCGGCCTTCAAACAAAAATTATAGAGGGGAAAGAGATGAATCCATGGCCGCAAACGAGGACTCATTTGGACTTCGTATGAAGAAATTATGGCCTTCCAAAATTGGCCAAAAACTTAATTCGGCAAAAGTTTGATTTTTCGCTGTTAGCTACCAAATTCAATCGCGACTTCCCGAAATGCGTTCTAACCATTCACGCATACTTAATATCATTAAAATAACATATTAGAAGTATTTTATCAACCATAGAGGTCCCAGAATAAAAATCGACTCTTCAAACAGAGGTTTGGCCTTAAACAAGCGTAAGGAGGAGGATTGGCTCGAACATGAAATATGGGGTGTTACATGTAGGATGCGTCAGCCTAGTCCACTTGAATTTTTGCATATTTTCTTGACCATCGGTCATGAGATTAGTGAACAAAATACTTTGTCATACATACAAACTCTTGGTTTGGCAAGTACGGCCGGTGGCCATCCAACCACGCCCATAGAAGTTCCTCACTAACAATCATTAGCGAGAATTTTCCTGTCACTATTTCCATGAAAAGAAACTTTAAGAGGAGAGAACTTTCCAATTTTTAAAAATGTTTTTTGAAATATTTTGAAAAAAAATGGGTCATTTTCCAAAAAACAAGCTTTCTATAAATAATTTTCAAAATCGAAATATTATAAGGGCACCCCGGGATGCATATTCCTACCCTAAACCTGTCCATGGGGCTCTCAAGTTATTGCTGCTAGTCTGTTTTCATTTGAACACCAAAAAGTGGTTTTTGATTTGCATTTCATCGTCATACTCTTTTCCGAGAATTACGCAATCAATTGGCATGAAATTATCATTTATCTAGAAAAGTCCCGCCGCCCTTATGTCCCGATTTTTTCCACTACTTTCAGGTTTTCATACCGAAACACACTGGCCGGTTGGGCTGGTAGGGATCATACAGGTAGACTTACTAGACCGGACTCACCTCTCGTAATGTCGCCACGACGTGCTCTCGATTATCTCAATGACCAAGCCGAGGTTAACGAAGGAATGGGTAATGATACTGAGGATCAACACCATGCACCGAATCCGCCGCCCGGTCCTGTTTTACCCATCAACCCCAAAGCACTATCTCCAGAACAACTTTACCAAATGATACAAGGTATGGCCCAATCTATGAACACCATGGCCAATTTGCAGAGAACCACTCAAGCCCGTCTAGATACCTTACTCACCGCCAGGGCACCTGTCAAACTAAATCAACTGAACCCTAATCTCGCACACAAACAAGGCCGAGGCCAACCAATCCCCCCACCTCAACAGAACGTTATACCTCAACAAAATGCCCTACCCATTCCTCCGCCTCACCAAGGCCCACCAGCACCAGATGCCATTAATATGTGGCTTCATCCCGAACATAATCAACCCCGCCAGCACCATAATCCACTTTTTGAAAGGCACGAACCAGATCTGTATATGGGGAAATATGCAGAATTAGTAGTCAAACAGGCCAAGAAAAATGAAGCCATCACCCTATTGAAAGAACAAGTGAAAGAATTGAATCAGAAGGTGATCGATAAATCAGATTACGTGGCCGATCTCCAAAACTTGTCTCTCTTCCCCGAAGCCAGATTGCCAGTAAATTTGAAGCTCCCCAGCGTGGAAAAATTATCGGGAAACAGTCCACCCCACCTACATCTTAAAGCCTATGTCTGTACTATGCAGTTGTATGGATTGAACGAGGCTCACTTAGCCCAGGGTTTCAATCAGACTTTAACAAGGCCCACACACAGTTGGTTTCTGGGGTTGGAAAAACACAAGGTGGCCGATTGGAAGAGTATCGTAAAGGAATTCATGGAGCACTACAAGTCAAACGAAGAGCTAAAGGTTACTCGTAAACACCTTGAAATGGCTAAGCAGCGGAAAACTGAAAGAGTCAGTGATTTTATCACACATTGGAGAGAGTTGGCATTATAAATGATAGTCAAGAATTTTAAGCCCAAAATCAGAAATGGCATGGGGCGATAGTACTTCAAAAAATATAAAGCTTTGATGCATGTGGCTAACGAAACTGAGAAAAAACTGGCAAAGGCCGCTGAGGTTAAAAAAGCCTCGTCCCAGTACAAGAAAATTACTTTTATTATTAATCAAGTATGGTCTTAGCAGAACCTGGGGTCTTATCAGAGAAGTAATTTTCAATATCCTCAAGAACAGGAACCTGCCCAAGGCCAAGGGTCCTGAAGAAGAAACAAAGACCGACATTTCGCACATCTACCGGCCTCACTAAATAAAACCCTGGCTGCACTACAAGAAAGTGGAATCATATGAGCGTTGGCCCCTCGGGCTCCCCCTGATCCACTTCCTAATGGTTTGAGAGCCAATGAACACTGCGAATACCACCAAGACCCAGGACACAGCACTGACCAATGCATTGCCCTAAGGCACACCATCTAGGATCTAATCAAGTAAGGAAGAATCCCTGACCCAGAGCCACCAAATGTTGTGAAGAATCCGCTCCCTAACCATGGAGGGGTAATCAATGCCGTATTAGTTGAAAAAAAAGAATGTGATCCCATCTCCTTGATTAGGCTAGTAAGGAAAAACGGAGAAAAGGCTGTAATAGTTTACCAAGTTGAAGGTCATGTGGGCCGAGGTTGGGTAAAGGAAGAAGAAGAAAACTTGGAAGCCATGTGTCCGAGATATGTTGAAAGAAGCTCTACAAGTTTCGAAGGAACCAGTGTATGATTCTCGTGTTAGCAAATGGATGCGAGAAATGAAAATACTGCCCGGATAAGGGTTGGGCAAGAATAATCAAAGCATTGTCGAGCCTATTGTTGTCAAAACCCAACTACGTTGGCAAGGTTTGGGTTACCAAGAAAGAAAAGTGAAGATTGGGCAAGATGTGCCTAGTAGGAAGTGGTCCATTTCGAGAAAAATCACTCGAGCACACGTTGATACAATCAGTTTTGACTAGTCAAAGGTAGCTGCAGAATCTGATATGGCCGAAGAGAAAAGTTTGGCTAAGTGGGTACAGCAACTCACACGATCAGGGAAGCTTTATTAGACCCAAGAGAAGGAAAAAGAAAAAGGCAAGAAGGAAGCAGCTCAACCCATTGGGGCCTAGCTGAAGAAAACGCAAGCTCAAATCTCCATTTGGGGGCTGTTTGTATCCTCCAAACCCCATTGAGTAGTCTTCCTTAAGCTCATAGACAAGGCCATAGTCCCGATATAATCAACCCCAGAATAGTTAACGGCCATGATTGGGACTCTGAACCTACAAAACAATTTGTCTTTTTCAGATGAAGACCTGTCGCCTTTAGGGAGAAATCAAGACCAGACTCTCGATATATCTGTTGAAACTGAGGCAAGGATAGTTCTGAAAATGCTTATTGATAACGGGGCAACCGTAAATGTCTGTCAACTCAAAACCTTCATGGCTTTGGGGCTCGATAAAGATAGCCTGGAAGAATTGCCAGTGATAGTAAGGGCCTATGACAATACCAAAAGGTCGGTTTTGGGGTTTGTGGAATTGTTCTTGTTAATTAGACTAATCAAGTTCCCAGTGGAATTCCAAGTCATTGACATACCGTCAAGCTTTAACCTTCTACTTAGGCTCACCTGGATACATGCTGTAGGAGCACTATCGACCTCGTTGCACCAGAAAATCAAGATCCTAGTAGAGGTGAAGTTATCATGATACATGGTAATTGTGATAAAACCATAATGCCTAAAGACACGCCAGTCTTAGGCATAGGAAGCCAAGATGTGCAGTTGGGGGGTTTTAATATGAACCGAGGGTACAGGCCTTGACCACACATAAGATCCATACCTGCCACCTAAAACAGTACTGTTTTTGAATGCGCTTGTAGTAGCAATGATGCACACCATGGGATATATGCCAGGCCGAGGATTGGGAGATATACAAGTCGGGATAGCTAAGCCGATCGAGCCCTATATGCAAGGAAGAATATGCGCTGGGTTGGGTTTCCCATGTGACACAAAAGGTGAAATCGTGGATGATTTGGTTTGCGAAATGATCAATACCTCTCTCAATGGGTTTTTTGTAAAAGATGGAGAGGATTTTCTATTTTGGGGTTTCCAAGAGCCGTGGGTCAAATCGAAAGGTAACAGAGTGCCTAGGTTTGAGGTCTTTTATATTGAATATCTATACTAAAAAGAAAGCTAGATGCACAACACCAAGGGTCAGGGTTATGGTACGAAGCTTCAAAACGAGAATGATGAAAATGAGGTAGAAGACATAACAGGCATGATGAAGAATCTATTCCTGGAAGAGACACAAGTCACGGCAATTACTAAAGAAAGGCAAGTAGTGGACCCGGTCACAATGATCCGTCTGGTTAAAGATGGGGGAAATTTGAGCGAAAAAGGGAGTGAACTTGTAAGGGATAAAATTGTGGGTAGAATGAGCGACTATGAGCTCTTAGGAGAATTTTTAATGTTTTTGATAGCATTTTCGTTAATAAGATAATATCAGTTTCTCAGTATCCAAATGTGTCTCATATTACCACGACAGAAATTGAATCCATGAATGATATTCCTGAAAAACACGAACTGTGAATCCAAATTGAAGAGGGTGAAACTGTTACAGTTAACCTAGGGACCGATAAGGATAGGAAAGAAGTAAAAATTGGGGTTGAATTGAGAAAAGCCGAGGGTAAAGACTTGCATGAGTTGTTGAAAGAATATGTCGATGTATTTGCTTGGTCCTACGCCGATATGCCTGGGTTGAGTACAGATATAGTAATGCATGAAATCCACACTAAGCCGGAGTGCAGGCCGGTTAATTAGAAGCTCAAAAAATTGATACCAAAATGGTCACTTAGCGTTAAGGAAGAAGTCGAGAAATAGCTAAAGGTGGAGTTTATTCAGGTAGTGGATTATCTGACATGGTTGGCTAACGTGGTACCATTGCTGAAGCCAAGAGGGAACGTAAAGATGTGTGTAAATTATCGAAATCTCAAGAAGGCCTGCCTGAAAGATAATTTCCCATTGCCTAAATTAATCTCATTGTTGATAATACCGCCAACCACGCCCTGAAGTCGTTTGTTGATGGGTTTGTTGATTATAATCAGATAAAGATGCACCCTGACCACCAAGATAAGACTGCCTTCATAAGTCCACGGGGAGCATACTATTATACAATTACGCCATTCGAATTGAAAAATGCCAGGGTAATATACCAAAGGGCTACAACCACATTGTTCCATGATATGATCCATAAGGAGGTAGAAGTTTATGTGGATGACATGATCATTAAGTCTAAAGAAAGAGAAGGAGATACTTTAAGAGCGGCATACTTTATGGTCTGTAGGGGGCCCCCGTGAGGCGGCATACCCTACACCATCTAGGTGCTCCACGAGGGGACCCAGCCTTGGGGGCTTAGATCGCGACCGCTGTGCACAGTAGAGTAAATCCTAGATGTTTGATATGAGATGAGATTGACGGTTATAAGATTTGTTCCTACAGTTCTCTTATGACATATTCTATTATTATGATTTACTTAGCTTCTGATGATAGATTATTGTATTTTCAAGGATGGGGCGGCACTTGGTGTGCATTGCATATACCATAGTTTTCAAGTTATTTTAACAAGAGTATTATCTATATCTATATATGTATGTAGAAACAGTATAAATATATATGTATACATGGTTTAAATTACATTCTTAATCTCACGTTGCATGTGCATTCTTAGGGGGCGGCACGAATATGAAGTATAGACACCTTTGATGACCTTAGACTACTTGTAGTCGTCCGTAAACAACTCAGCTTTTGTATATATAGTTGATTTATGTATTTTGTATAATTAAACCTATATTAGATTCTATTCTTATGTGATGTAAAGCCTTTTGGTTGGTTAGGACCTCGTTGGAGGATTTGTTTGATATACGAAATTGTATGATCTCTTTTATTGATTATAGACATTACAAATGTGGAGTTTATAGGAATCAGATTTATTTTATAATTTTACATGTTTGGATTTGTTAAATTTACGAACTCCACATGCCGAATTTTTCTAAAAATTAAGGCCTTACATGTAATTTACTGATAAATAAGTTTTAAATTATATATTCTAAACCCACCGTCGCATACGACACTGTGATTAACCGGGTTCCTGAGGCCTAAACCTCCTAACGGAATTCGGGGCGTCACATTAATGAATTAATTGACTAGGATTTTTGAGTCATATATTTAATATCATCTTCCTTAGTATTCATGCGCATAAACTATACTCTTATCTCGCACTAATTTGGTCTCTCGACTCTATTATATGCGAGAAATAAAATCAATAAAGTCCAATCAATTAATAAAATCCAATTGTAATTCTTCCACAGCCAAACTTATGTATAAAATCAAAACACTCACTATATCCGTCAAAACACACCCTATATCCACTCTCAACAAATCATAAGGTGAATCCAACAAAAAATAATGAAAATCCAACTTTATTTCTAATCAATTAAAATAAGCATTCAATAGGAAGAATTGTATTTAACATTAAAGTATTAAATTTGTAGAGTCAATTGGCATGAATACGTGTAAGGGAATCAATTAAATATATTCATCCTAACCCTAGCACAAATTTACGCTAGCATAATAAAAATTAAATATCAAATAAAATTGAAAGAAAACTTACTTGGCATTAATTAAATTAAAAAATAAACCTTCAATCTTCAAGTCTTCAATAAAGTAAACGAAAAGAAAGGAAAGAAATTAAACTGAAAATGAGAAGAACAAGTGCACGGCTTGCTACTATGCACGGCTGCTGTTGCTGCTCTTTATAATTGTGTGCTTGGCTTTAGGGATATTTCTAATGGGCTTCATATAATTTAAATGGATTTAGGCTTAGACTTGGATAATAGGTTTTTGGGCTTTGCATCTTTAAAGGCCAGTGGACTGCTCATTAATTAAACTTGGTGGCTGGGCTTTCCTTGCTTGGGCCCATTAATTTGAATACACTTTAAATTTTCGCCATATTTCGACTGCTGCATTTGTGTCAAAATTTCAAAGCTCTAGATGGCTGAATTTGAAAACATTCTAAACTGTAAAGTTGTAGCTCTCAAAATTATCTTCAAATTAGGCTCAAGAATCGCATTATTTGGAATTTCGAATAAAAAGTTATACGTCCAGAAGTATTGCGCACTTTAGGTGTCTTCACTTGCTTTAATTTCTCTATTTTTCTCAATCTTCTTCAAATTCATTTCTAACACCTGAAAATAATGAAAATATAAATATTAGTAACATTTTACGCTCTCTAAATTATAAATTAACATAATAGATTATACCAATTTCTTGGTACAACACCTAATACTGCAGAGAACTTAAAAAGAATTTAAAGCAGGAGGTGAGAAACCCAAGAAAAATATACACGAGGTCTAAGGATCAATGGAATAGCAACCCCAAAAATTCATGGCAGAAGCTCATCAAGAATTGATTTTACCGGATAAAAAGGAGGTTCCCTCCCAACAGATGATCAACTGTCCCTCACTAAAATAGTATATCTAGCAGACCACCAATCATCATATCCCCAACAAATCATCAACCTTTAATCCTAGCCAGTAGGAAATCTCATTTCCCCAGCAGACTATCAATCATCATATTCCCAGCAGATCTCCAACCCTCAGCCTTTATCCTAGCCAGTAAGAATTCTTATTTTCTCAGCAGACCATCAATCAGTAGATCACCAACCTCCGTCACCAAAGCACTGTCTCTAGCAGACCATCAATCATCCCCAGCAGACTATCTGCCCTAGCCTCTCAAACCAAAGTAGTAGATCATCTGCCATCACCCCTTCGAAAGAATCAAATCAGAACCATTGATAGAATCGTCCCTATCGATGGGAGTACATCGGCTCAACTCCCAATCAGAATCGTTAACAGAACCGTCCCTACCGATGGGAGTACATTAGCTCAACACCCTAATCAGAATCGTTGACAGAACCGTCCCTACCGATGGGAGTACATCAGCTCAACACCCTAATCAGAATCGTTGATAAAATCGTCCCTACCGATGGGAGTACATCAGCTCAACACACAATCAGAATCATTGACATAACCGTCCCTATTGATGGGAGTACATTTGCTCAACACCCAATCAAAATCGTTAACAGAACCGTCCCTACCGATGGGAGTACATCAGCTCAACACCCAATCAAAATCGTTGACAGAATCGTCCCTATCGATGGGAGTACATCAGCTCAACACTTTAATCAGAATCGTTGACAGAAACGTCCCTTCCAATGGAAGTACATCAGCTCAACACCCTAATCAGAATCGTTACAGAACCATCCCTACTGATGGGAGTACATCAGCTCAACACCCAAGTCAGAATCGTTGACAAAATAGTCCCTATCGATGGGAGTACATCAGCTCAACACCTGACCAGAATGATTGAAAAAACCTCCCCAGCCAGTTGGAGTACAGCAGAATAAAGTCTCAGTACAGCACAGGGCATGTCACGAATAGTCCAGAAATCACCCATCCATCCCCAGAGGATATAAACAGCATAGCACGACATCATTCGCATCACATTCTTTTCCAAATATCACTTGTGATTCATGCGAGTAACTCAAAATGATGCATTCTCGTTATCGTCTTGGTTTCTTTGCTTCACAAAGAACCCAGACCAAGAGGGTCTTTGTGATGGAGACATAAATACAGGATCATTTGATATTGCATATAGATTGAACCAAAAACTTTTGCTAAACCCTATAAGAATTAAGGGTTTTCACCTTTTTGGATCATGTAGAGGATCCATAGGACGAGACTAGGGTTTGAAAGCATCAAATTGCGATTTGGTCAAATTTTTTTAATTCTCGCTGGGCTGCAAAAATCGATTGTTTTCGCCACCGAAACGAATTCTGATCGTCCTAATTTTTCACATGATGTAAGTAACTTTACGTTTCGAACGACATATCAATAAATCAGCCCGATCCAACGGTACGATCAAAAGTTACGATTGATTTACGACTGCTGTGCCAAAAACCTAAAGATCTTCTATCGTATTCCTTCCGCCATCAAATCTTTCACCGAGTGTGGGCTACGGTATCACCAAGATTTTCTCCTCTCTCAATAGAACAAACCCTAACTCATGAGAATTATTGTTATAATGAGAAGAGACAAGGCCGGCGTATATATAAGGCTACGATAGGGACCTTAAGGAGAAATAAGTGTTTGGGCTTCCTATAGAAAGTTAGAATCCTAATTCCACTATGAATTAGTTCCTTCCATAAATTATAATTCACACCACTAAAGAATTATAATTGCACTTCCGTCCTTATCTCAAAATTAATTTCGAGCTCCTTGTTATTAAATATTTATTATTCTCCCCACGTTAAGATTACAGATAACCGTCATTTAAATTAAATTACTGACAATTATATTTAAATGACTTCTTAATCATTGATCCTACCACTTAACTTATTTGACATGTCGGATTAACATAATCCACCTGCAGGGTTTGACATGATCAAAACTTATAAGCTTCTCAAGGGGCTATCATCAATCCCTATACCGGGACGTGGATTCCATCAATAATTAATATTCATCATACATACAGTGTCGTCATCCAATTCACGAAGATTATTGATCCATAAATGAATCTCACTCTTAATGAGTCAAAACAACAAACATATGTCTATTAATTATTTCAAGATTAAGAGCATAAGTAATCATAATAACCATGTGATTTTAAATTGTTTTATATAGTCAGTACAAAAACAATTAACCCAAACTGGTCCTTTTCAATACACACAAAGTGTACTAGCACAACGAGTTAAAACTATACCGTTTCCTGTAGTTAAGATAAACTACTAAAATTTGTGCTACAATCCTACCGATGGGTATCCAATTCCATCTAAGACTGTAAACCATTAAACTTATATTCTACAAGAACCGATGATATGATCTTCTGTGTGTAAGCTATACTCTACACACCAAATCATCTACTATATGGAATAAAAGACACACACATGCACAATATTTAAATAAATAATATAATGCAACCATTGCACATAAAGATTCTCATTAAAATAGCAAAATCAAGTTTATAACATATCCAAACCAACAAGAAAATTATGGCTTTTAATATATCACTCTAACACTGTGAACACCTCATTTTCAACCCCCGTAAGAATTTAGAAACCTAGAAAAATGAGCACGCATGCATGCACGAGCATTTATAAATGCATACATTCCATACACATGTGATACAGGTCAAAAAAGGAAGCCAAAAGGATACCCGGAAGAGAAGTTATAAGAATTACCATAAATTACCGGAACCAGTAGCCGCCGAAACTCCTGGAAACTTGAGAAAGGAGAGTTATCCATTTTTTATCATCCTCAAATCTTTGAGGGTTGTTATACATTACCATAAGGATTATCATACTTGAAAATCAACTCAATCCAACGGTCGGATCTCCGAAAATTTTAAAAACCGGAAGTTCATTTCGGGTAATCAAAAAGGGAACTTTCCTGATATCAAAATGAGCTCCAATTTGGTCAATATATAGGTATTGTTGTGGGGAAGAATCCAAAATTCAACTTTATCGGACATGGGATCATTAAGAATTAATTTGTTTATCGTACAATTCTAGTCGAAATGCCCTTCGTAGCAATTAGAGTAAATGGAGGCCTTCCCGAACTCTAATCGATCTCAAATTTGGATACAAGATAGAAAACATTTATATGAAAAACATATCAAAATTTTAGAAAAATACAAAGGCTAGAAGTTCACTTGTCGTACAACAAGTGAGGTTGTTATACACAAGTATGTTTCCTACGAGCGAAAAACTCTTTGTACAAATCTAAGGAGACCGAGTCCTTCAAGAAATCCGATCGTCTTCAATTTTTTATAGTGTCTAGAAGACTTACATTGGCAATACCTATCCAAAAATCAGGATCATCCAAGGGTTAGCACTTTACTTGTCATACAAATAAGTGATATTGTCTTCAACAAGTACATTTCCTACACGGAGACCAAGTCCTTCCCGAACTCCGATAATCTTCAAATTTTTATAGGGTCTAGAAGACATCTATTTCCAACACAAATCCAAAACTCAGCATTATCCAACGGTTATAACTTTACTTGTCGTACAAACAAGTGACCTTGTCTACAACAAGTACCTTTCTTACACGGAAACAAACTCTTCGTACCAATCATAGAAAAAGGAGTCCTTACCGAACTCTGATCGACTTCTAATTTTGACACGATCTAAAAGACTTCTATTCCCAATACATATTCAAAAATCAGCATGATCCAACGGTGGGAATGCTTCGCGATAAGCTCCAAGAGTCTTAGTTTCAATCTCTTTTCTTGCTCTCCAAGCATTTTTCAGCTATATATAGGCCCCCCTCCATTCATATTTTCCATTAACAATAAAGGGAATTGGTACACACCAAGAGACCTTTACTCTCTCCCTCCAAGGGGGTTCAGGTATAATTTCCTCTCTCTTCTTTTATTTATTCGTTAGTCTTATAATTCATATTCTTGACTGCATAATTTTTATCACTTGATAGCTTTTCAAAACCCTTTTTCAAATTGTTTTTCAAACCCGAAGGCGTATAAAAAATCATAATCCAATTCCAAAATACTATTATTACTTTGTTACTTTTCCAAAAGCCCGAATTAGCGGCATTATTATACGAATGAATCAATAATCGCTATATATCCAATCTAATTCATAGATAGCGGTGTATATGTGATGAATACTCGATAATGAGAGCACTAGTGCCATCTATACCAGTTTAATCAATATACTATGGTACACGATTGGTTAACTCGCCTCATATTACATCAAATATAAGATTCTACTTCAAATCAGTTTTCGAAAAGCCCAATGCTTTACAAAATCACTTATTTCATTGCATCTATTATTATCAAACTCTTTTTTCCATATCACACACACATGCTTATTTTTAAAATCTTGGGCGAACAAGAAAACACATCGTTTTCATCATATCCCTAAAACTCCAGTTTCTTACGTAAGTACAAAAAGCTATAAAGTAATTAGCAATAGTATGCAAGAACCGAATTATAACATGCGCATATTCTACTTAAGAGACCAAAAGGGAGAATTGGGTGCCTAACACCTTCCCAGTCCATAACTTAATCCCCGAATCCTTCAAATTAATTGATTTCGCATTCATTATGTATAAGAGGATATTTAGTCCATAAATACATCTCTTTTACACAAACCTTTTGTTTGTTTAGTAAAACAAACTGGTAACTTTTATTCTTTTCAAAACCCAATTTTTAAAGCAACACGGAATTGCCGCTTACGAGGACTCAGGCGTCGAGAATGTGAGTTCTCATAATAGGGCTTACTTGTGGGCCTCTTGGTGATGGACACAGACTTTTGTTGGGAAATTATAGGAAACCCAAAACATGTTTAATTACCACGAGTGAGGATTTAGAGTCAGATTGAATTTCATTGTTCTTATAGGAATTATAGGAAACCTGAAACCTTTGTAATCTTTCTACTTGGTCCCTATCTCTAACCAGTTTGATTTTGATCCTTTGCGAGCACTTTTGTGATTGTCTTGAGCCTTTAAATGGTTTTTCTTTTAATGATTATCATGGCGAGTATTACACAATTGTGTTTTCCAGTGAAACCCTCTTTGTGATCTTGTAAGTGGGCGACCTTAGCATTTCATAAAATTCTTAATGATCAATTTCTCTGTATTTCGAGTATGGTGTCACTATCTCATTGTAAGTTATTTCCAATCATTAATGTGGTCCTTGGTAGACGTTTGCCTGATATGGGACTACTCGTCATTGTAAATAATGGGAGGTTTGAGTTTAATTGTGTGGGGTTCTCCTAGCGGTATACGGACAAGATGCTTTGAGATTATTATAGGGGTTATTCATGTTTGAGTGGCAAATTTTTCCTTGTCGTATGACTCGAAAGTCGATTAGGTTGATAGTTATTAATCTTTAGATGTCTCAACATACTCCACTCCATTTGTATTAGGATTTGTTCTTTGGGTTGATGCTTTTCCTTCCGCATATTTTCTCTCATTTTCCTTGTTTTCCTTTCTATATCACCTCCGGAGTCGAGGTCTCACGTGGTTATTAAGGGAATTTGGGAAGGTTAACAAGAAGTGATGAGAATAACCGAGATGTTAAAGTTTGAGCGAAGATTTGGGAGAAGTGCTACAAGGAGGTTGGTCTAAATCTTTCCTTAGAAATGAGAGGTTGTCTTGTATATTAAGGGTTCATTTTCTTGAAATAGGATCATCAATGGGGACAACTACAAAGTTTGTTAGAGTGATTGGTATACGACACAAAATATTCAAGGTTAACTTTCAAAGTTCAAGTAAAGATGGGCATTTCGATGGATGTATATCGGGATTTTGAAGGTCAATTCTTAGCATGCAGGAAGTTTGACAAGTTTAGTTAGCGATGCAACTTAGATGATACAGATTATCCGTATTCTTAGCTGGACTCCTCCAAGATATGTTAAGGCACTGGCATTGGAACATAGTAGAACAGTTGAACGGCAACTGGAGTGGTTAATCGATAAAGATAGTTCATAGAGGAGGGTCTGAGATTCGAAAAAAGATTTGCTCAAATACTAAGATTTTTCTCGTAACTTAAGACAACGCAAGGAAGGAGTTTAGTGCAAAAATCCTATAGTTCAGAAATTGTCATGTCAATCAATCGAGAATCTACAAAAATAGAGTACTACAGTATATGTACCAGTGAGGTCAGTTTAAATTTAAGTTTGGGAAGGTCTAGTAAAGCGGGGATTACTCGATGACAGATATGTAAAGATAAATTAGGGGATAATCAGTATTAAATTATCAAGTACAGCAGAAGGATTGGTAAAAAGGGGTGAATAACTAATCAAATCAAGGTACTCGGCAAACGATTAGTTTGGGAGCAGAATTCATAGGATGGAACGGTTAGTAATAATCTTTTGGTGGAAACCAAAACATCCATAAATGTTTGAAGGCATCAGGGAAGTATACGAAGAGTAGTTCAAATCGGACGACAATCGAAGACCATGTCCTATTTTTCAACATCGAAAATTCTTAGTGATTGAAGGAATTCCAGAATGTCTCAGGGTATATGGTGGTGTTTTACGATTGATTTGGTAAAAGGTTTACTACGTTGGAATGGCATGTCGTTTTGGGTAATTGCGAAATAATAACCATGGTTCTGGTGAGGCATTGTGGTTGGGTTGCGAAGAGGTATTCGGAGTCATAATACTCTAGATCATCTCATGTTCATTTCACTTTTACAACATTTGAATTTTGTCGGATGTTGATGGAGGCAAGGCTGTTGTGCAAAATGAGGACAATTCAAAGGCCATCTAAGTTCCAACAAGCCCAATTACAAGGTCGCAGGCTAAGAAGTTAAAGGCAGAGAGCTTAATGGATTGATTCAAGCTATTTGGGCTCAAGAAGAAGGCACAATCAAGCCCATTGGAGGGGGGAAATGTGGAGCACAGAATGGAGGCTGGATTACACTAATTCAAGCCCAATTTGAGTGAGAAGACCATGTCTATGCGGCCCAAGACTGTGGAGTCAAGCACACACATTTTTATTTATTATTTAGTTATTATTGTTATTATTTCTTTTAAATAATTTAGGAGACTAGTTCTTGTTTGATTAGAATTTGTTTTGATGATTCCTTGTTGGATTGGTTTCTTGTTGCCTAAGTTTTCTTCACCCTATTTAAGGGTGGTTAATTTTTATTACTTTTATCATCTAAGACTTTATTCATAATAATATTGAGTGATTTAATCCTCTTTGGTTCTTTACGAACTACTTGAACTTATCGGTTTGTCTGTGGCGTTCATTCGACTTATCAATCGGTATTCCGCACCCGATTGTGGCGTCTTCATTTTTCACCAGAATCTAATTGTAGAAAAGGTCCAAGTCATTAATTTGCTACGATTTTCGTGTGTATCTGTGTCGAGGTTCATACAACCAATTCGTTGTGTTTGCGGATTTCGTGCAACGCAAGTCGTATCAGTTGGTATCAGAGCGCGTCGTTCTAGTATCAGGTTTTATCTATCCATTAATTAGTAATTATTTGATTCGTGCTTCTATTCTTCGTATTTTGTTTTTCTTATTTATTTATCGTGTTTGTTATTTGTGTTCTTCGTCAAAAAAAAATTTACATTATTTTGCATCTGTTCTCGTTTAGTTTTTTGAATTTTTTCTTGATTGCTAAAGTACACTCGAATTGCACCTATTACGAATCTGTTTCATTTGTGATTTAAAGTCGAATTCCTTTAATTTGTTCTTTTGAACTCTAGCTGCGAATCTGTCCATCATAGTCTGTTTGCTATCGCGAATCAGCATATATTGTTTCTGCGATTGATTGTTTCATTAATCATATAAACTCTAGTTGTTGTGAATCTGTTGGCTGCTCATATAAGTTTCGTTTGGTGCTTAAGCTTCGATTTTTGTTGAGTTTCGAATTGTGCATATTTTTTCTGCTGAAATTTCGACTACACCAGATTAAAGTAGAAGTCGAGAGACCCAAAATCAAAGAAAAATGGAGTACAAAAATTTCCCAAATTCGCAATTATTTCTTTTTGAATTTAGGTTCCATAGAGTCTAAGGATTCCAAAAATCACGTTTCCACGAGACTGAATTTTTGCACCTATTCCGCGTCCTTTTGCACCTTATTGTGACCGTATTAGTTGGAATTCTTGTTTCTTATTGATTCTTCGCGTGAACTATCCATTCACATTCTGATATTCAATTGAGTAGTTTAGTAAGAACCTATAGAGCATTAATTTGAGCGGAAAGAGGCGTAAGTTGTGAGATCATTAGAGGGTAAAAGCCAATAATTGTGGAGTGATGCACGAGTGAACTAAGTGAATCATTCTTTGAGTGAAACACGTGAGGGAATGCTTGTGAGGACCTTAATTCTATTTTGCATGTTATAAACAATGTTTAATAGCAAAGAATCAACCTCAAAAGAGGAGGAGGATCGACAACCAGCCATGCCGAACTTATAGGTGCAAGCATTGTTGGGGGAGATGAGGAAGATATTGAGAACTAAGATAGAGATGGTTCATGAGCGGATAGACCAGATAGAGAACACACAAATCGAGCAATTAAATAATGCTCATGCTCGTATGAGAGGGATAATCCAACTTAGAGAAGCGAGGGTTGAGGATGAAGAATCCTACGATGGTGGGTTCGAAGATGATGATGACTGGAACCCGGTGGTCGCCAATAAGAGATATGCTAGGAGGAATAGAGAAGGTTGGAACAGGGAAGATAACAATATGGGTAGTATCAAGATGAAGATTCCATCGTTTCAAAGGAAGAATGATCCCGAAGCTTATCTTGAATGGGAGAAGAAAGTTGAGCTAGTATTTGATTGGCACAATTACTCCGAGATAAAGAAGGTAAAACTTGCTGCCATTGAGTTATCTGAATATGCAATTGTCTGGTGGGATTAATTAGTAATGAACAGATGAAGAAATAGAGAGCGTCCTATTGAAACATCGGAAGAGATGAAGACAGTGACGAGAAAATGATTCGTACCTAGCCATTACTATCAGGAGCTGTACCAAAAGTTACAAAGGCTTACGCAGGGCAACCGCAGCGTGGAAGATTATTTTAAGGAGATAGAAGTAGCCATGATCCGAACAAACGTAGACGAAGATCGAAAGGCTACTATGGCAAGGTTTTAGAATGGGTTGAACCGGGAAATTGCTAATACGGTGGATTTACAACATTATGTTGAGCTGGAAGATATGGTACACATAGTGATCAAGATTGAGAATCAACTCAAGAGGAGGGGTAGCCTACGCCAAAACCAAAGTCAAATCACACCCTCTTGGAAATCAAATCACCTTTGGAAGAAAGAGGAGAAATCAGCTGCGTCAAAGCCCAAAATCGAGCCCAAACAAGATACGACCAGCCTTGGAAACCAAGGTAAACCTAATCCTAATACACCTCAAAATCGTGATATTAAATGTTTTAAGTGTCAAAGTAGGGGTCATAAGGCGAACCAATGTCCCAATCAAAGAGCTATGGTGATTCAAGACAATAGAGAAATTGAGACCAATGAAGAGTCCAATATTGATTTTGTGCCATTATTAGAAGATGTGGATAAAGAAGAAAAGCTTGTGGCGGAAGGAGATTTATTGGTTACAAGGAAATCTCTTAGTGTGCGAGCTAAAGAATATAAGGAAGTACAACGAGAAAATCTCTTCCATACTAGTTGCTTAATGAACAAAAAGGTGTGTAGTGTGATTATTGATGGGGGAAGTTGTACGAATGTTGCAAGTACTATTATGGTGGAGAAACTAGGGCAGCCTATATTAAGCATCCCAAGCCATATAAGTTGTAATGGTTGAATGATAGTGGGGAGATCAAGGTGAACAAGAAAGTATTAGTCGCGTTTTGTATTGGAATGTATGAAGATGAGGTTTTATGCGATGTAGAACCAATGTAAGCCGGTCATCTATTGTTAGGGTGACCATGGCAATTTGATCGTCGAGTGAAGCATGATGGATTCACCAACAAATATTCTTTTGAGCTCAATCATAAAGCTATTACTCTTGTCCCCATGTTACTAAAGCAAGTGTATGAAGATCAATTAAAATTGCAAAGAGAAAGTGACCAAAAGAAAGAGAGAGCTAAAAAATGAGAGCGAGCAAAAGAAAGAGAGTGAGAAATAAAGAGAAAGAGAGAACTAAATCACTCAATATTATTATGAATAAAGTCTTAAATGATAAAAGCAATACAATAAACCCCCTTAAATAGGGTGAAGAAAACTTAGGCAACAAGAAACCAATCCAACAAGGAATCCTCAAAACAAATCCTAATAAAATAAGAAGTAGTCTCCTAAATTATTTAAAAGAAATAATAACTAAATAATAAATAAAAATGTGTGGGCTTGACTCCACACTCTTGGGCCGCATAGACATGGTCTTCTCACTCAAATTGAAAGGAGGATGGAGCAATATGCAAACCAGGGGAATAAAGGTCGTTAGAAGCTGGTTTTTGAACCTGGTGATTGGGTATGGCTGCACATGCGAAAAGAACGATTTCCTGAGCAACGTCGTTCTAATCTACTTCCTAGAGGAGATGATGTACTCCCCCCGGTAGGGACGGGGTCTGTCAACAATTTGAATGGGGTGTTGAGCTGATGTACTCCCCCCGGTAGGGACGGGGTCTGTCAGCAATTTGAATGGGGTGTTGAGCTGATATACTCCCATCGGTAGGGATGGTTCTATCAACAATTTGATTTGGGTGTTGAGCTGATGTACTCCCATCAGTAGGGACGGTTCTGTCAACAATTTAATTATGATTTGGTTCCTTTAAAGGGGTGAGGAAAGATGGTCTGCTGGAAATGATTGATGGTCTGCTAGAGACACTACGATGTTCTGGTGGGGATATGATGATTGGTGGTCTGCTGAGGATATGATGAATCCTATTGGCTAGGATGAAGGCTGAGGGTTGGTGATCTGCTGGGGATATGATGATGCAGGGCTGAGATGTGGCTGATTGGTTATATGTTGAGGTGACGAAAGTTGATAGAGAGAGAAAGTTCTGGTGTGATACCTTTTTTAAAAAAAAAAGGAACTTTTGGTTGGCTTATTTTTTATTTGATAAATGATCGAGTTACGTTCTCTCGGTTCTCGAACCTCGTGCATGATTTTTGGACTTTGTCTCTTGCTTTGCTTTTATGGCATCTTTCTCGTGTCATTAGGGTACAATTTTGCTTATTATTTTCTGACTTCGTGAGAGAAATTATTTTTTTTGTGCCTGCTTCGTTTTCTGTTTTTCGACGCCCTTATTCCTTCTTGATTGTTTGAAAGCTTTTTGATGCAGCTTACTTTTTTTTTTGCATGGTCAGCAGCCTTCCTCACTTAAGATGTAGCCCTAGTGACGCGGACAAGGCTACATGGGCTCAAATCAACTTATAGAAGCCCATTAGAATAAATTGGAAGCTTTATTTTAAGTAATTTTAATTATAAGAATTATTTATTATTTTCTTTATTCAATTAGGATTTAGATTAGCAGTTTCCTTATTGTGTTTAGATTAGTATTTTTCCTTATTCTATTTGTCCGTAACATTCATCCGACTTATCAATCGATAATCCGCACCCGATTATGGCGTTTTCGTTTTCCACCAGAATCTGATTCTAGAAACGGTCTGAGTCATTAATTTGCTACGATGTTTTTGTGCATCTGCGTCGAGGGTCGCACAACCAATTCATTGTGTTTGGGGGTTTTGAGCGATATCACCGTAGGTCGTATCACCTAGGCCTTTTGGCTTAGCTGACACTCTTGGTGTGGCTCTCGCTGCCATCTTCTCCTTTTCTAATTTTTTCAATATTCTTTTCTTTTAACACTATGGGATTTATCCTTTTTTCTACTCTTTTAATTTTTTCTTGTACCCACTTTGTTCCTCTCACTTTGTCAATTTTTTTGAACAATATCGTCCTTGTGATTTGAGGATGTTTGCTTTGAAAGTTCGCATTTGACATCGTCATGCTATGTTTGTGATTTCCTGTCCAAGAACCTTTGTGAGCGTATCTTGAAGACTTCTTAGGCGAGAAGAAGCTAGGCCAAAAGTCTTTTTATGCAGCTTGTTCCCTGTGTTTTGCAAAATTTTCTTATTCTAGTCTTTCTCTAATATCCTTTCAAAGGAGGCTTTTTTGGTTTTCGAGAGGGCATGAGATTGCCTATAAAAAGGGCTTGGATTGGTGCCTGTGGAAAAGGCTTAGATTTGCCTGTAGAAAGGGCTTTGGATTTGCCTGTAAAAAAGGCTTTGATTGGTGCCTGTAGAAAGGGCTTTGGATTCGTGCCTGTGAAAAGGGCTTAGATTAGTTCCTATAAAAAAGGCTTGGATTGGTGCCTATGAAAAGGGCTTGGATTTACCTATAAAAAGGGCTTGGATCCGTGCCTGTGAAAAGGGCTTTGAATGGCGCTTGTAGAAAGGGCTTTGGATTCGTGCCTGTGGAAAGGGCTTGGCTTTGCCTATAAAAAGGGCTTGGATTCGTGATTGTGAAAAGGGCTTTGATTAGCGCCTGTAGAAAGGGATTGGATTTTCCTGTAGAAAGGGCTTGGATTGGCCTGATCGTGCCTCCGCAAAGGGCTTCTCATCTCATTGTGCCTACACAGACAGCTTCTTAACTCATCGTGCCTCCACAGAGGACTTGTCATCTCATCGTGCGTCCACAGAGGGCTTTTCCTCTCATTGTGCCTCCACAGAGGGCTTTTCCTCTCATCGTGCCTCTGCAGAGGACTTCTCAACTCATCGTGCCTCCGCAGAGGGCTTGTCATCTCATCGTGTATTTAATTTCTATTTTAGACATCTTGCAAGTAGTTTGAATAGTTTTCAGAATAGTCCTTTTCGGATAATTTTAGTTTAAAACTGTATTTTAAAATCAGACTCAAGCTTTGTGAGCGCCTACGTATTCATTCATATAACGAAATCAGAGTATAGTAGTTCCATATGTTTGAAACTGTTTTTGTATTTTTGTTTTGTTTTGAAAACGTGTCAAAACAGATTTTAGTTTTTTTGTAAAATTTAGGAAGGACTTGTTTTTGAAAACGGTGAACTTCTTTGCAAGTTATCTAACTTTCTGTATTAAAACTTGTATAAAAAATGCTGTATTGAAATTCAGGAGAGTTGTAAAGAAAATGTACCTAATGCGCCTGAAGAAGAATGAGGATCGCCTGCTTGCTCCTTTCTCTTCTAGAAATTCTCTCTCTAAAACTTTCTCTCTCTCTAAAAAGACTCTCTAATAATTTTGACAAAGTTTCTCTTTACTAAAAACTCTATTGAGTGTTGATTATCCCAAATGAGAGCCCATGAGTCCTATTTATAAAGAAATTTCTACCAAAAATGCTCCAAAAGAGGCCAGCCGCAGGGGGTGCGGTTGGTACGTGCGGTTGGTGGTCTAGCCGTACGGCTGGCAGGTAGCCGTGCGGTTGGGAGGCGCTGCCCCGTACCCCGCGACCTGACCGGGCAGGTCGATCCCTGTCCTAGTAATCGAAGTGGCAACATTGGTCGTATTAGACTCTTTGATGAATTCAAAGTCAGAGTCTTTCCTAACAGTCTTCTATATGCATGATGACTCAAGACCTAATGTGAAATGCTTACTTTACGAAAAACCAGTGTTCACACGAGAGTCGTGGATTGGGGTGTTCACAGACCCTCTCTTCCCGGGATTCCTGCTTGTAGGAATTTTGGGACGATAAGAAGACAATGATTCACGACTCTCGCGTGAATCTCAGCTTATTGATACTTGAATCAAAATATACCCTTCTGGCACATGAATTTCGTTGTGTTTTAAGCGACGCTATCCACGACCGCCCCTTTCCTCTCGACTTGGCTACACGATACATCGGTCTTTTCATCCGCCTACTCTCAGTGGCGCATTTCTACCCTCGGCGTACCAAATTTTTAACTATTCGAACAGGGAGTTTTTGACATTTTACCAAATCCATGTAATTATTACAAAAAAAGTGTTTCAAAGAAGATTCCCCATCTTTTGGGGAGAAGTGAAAGAATGATTCTTATCTATTAGTAATTCCCTTCGTGGGGATTTGTGCTAAAAGAAGAAGTTCCCATCTTTGGGGAATGTGAAAAATATTCCCATCGTGGGGAATGTGTTGACAAAGTTATTCCCATCATGGGAAATGTGCAGTAAAGGTTATTACCCTTCGTGGGGAAAGGGGATCGGAGAAAATTCCCATTGTGAGGAATACGGAGAATTCCTATCTTTAAGAAATTTAAAAAATTTCCTTCGTGGGGAACACGTGGAGTCGTTATTTTCCTTTCTGGGAAAAGCGGATCGGAGAAAATTCCCATCGTGGGGAATGCAAAGAATTCCTATCTTTGAGGAATTCAAAAAATTCCTTTTGTGGGAAACACGTGGAGTCGTTATTTCCCTTCGTGGGGAAAGGGGATCGGAGAAAATTCCGAGCGTGGGGAATGCAAAGAATTCCTATCTTTAAGGAATTCAAAAAATTCCCTTCGTGGGGAACACATGGAGTCATTATTTCCCATTGTGGGGAAAGTGGTTTCGGAGAAATTCTCATCTTGGAAAATGCAAAAAATTCCTACTTTGAGGAATCCGAAAAATTCCCTTCGTGGGGAACACGTGGAGTCGTTATTTCCCATCGTGGGAAAAGTGGTTTCAGAGAAAATTCCCATCGTGGGGAATGCGAAGAATTCCTGCTTTGAGGAATTCGAAAATTCCACTAAGATCGTCTTGTTGTCTCAGTTTTATTATTCAAACACTACTTTGTTGGTTTTTCAAAAATTGATATGCTAGAGAGAATTGCTTGTAATTTGAAGAGCTCTGTTTTTTCTTTTCTTCATTTCACCCTCAGTTTTGACCTTTGGTGTCATTGAGAATCAACTTTTCCTAGAAGCTTTCGGACCGTTGTGCATGAATTTTTGGGATTTGGCATCTCTCTACCCTCAGTTTTCTTCTCTTTAGTCATGGGGATAGAATTTCGCTTGCAATTCTCAATCATCCTTGGACTACCCTCTGATTTTTTCACAGGAAGGATGCTAGTCCTGTATCGTTTTCTGTTTTTCAATACCCTTATTGCTCCTTCTTTTGATTATCCGGCCTCTTATTTTTGGCTTTCGAATTTTGATTTTTCTTCCTTTTTCTTTTATTGCTTTTTCCAAAACAGGAGCCTTACTCACCTAAGATGTAGCCCTCCGCCTTTTGGCACAGCTGTCATTCTTAGTGTGGCTCTCCCTGTCGATTTTTCTTTCCCCCTTTTTTTTATTTTTTCCACTCTTTCCTCACTTGGACCAACGGGGTTTTTTCCTTTTCTACTCTTTCATTTTTTTTTGTACTCGATTCCTCTTCTACATCTCTCATATTCATCTATCAGATTTGAGCCTTCTAGGAAATTGATTCTTCTTTTTAAATTTTGGTTCCTCCATAGACTTTAAAGTGCCAAACCTTGGGTTTTGATCAATCATCTCGTGCATGTGTGTGAGTTTTGGTCCTTTCGTTTTTTTAAAAAAAGTTGATTCATAAATTTTTTATTTTTTATTTTTTTTAGGTCAAAATGGGGGCGGGGGGCAGCCGCAGGGTATATACCCCCAGCCGTACGGCTGGCAGCCAACCGCACGGTTGGGGGCTAGCCGTATGGTTGGCTAGCCTGCGGCTGGCTCCAGATTCCTATAAATAGAGGCCTGTTTTGATTCTTTCTCTTCACTTCCACTTGCAATTTCTCTCTCTAGCATATATTTTGATTATCAAAAACATTTATCGAGTGTTCTTTACTAGCGTTAGGGATGGCATTTGCGAGGCTTTTAGCGATATTTGTGTTCATGATGATGGGGGGTCCACCGGAGGGCAAAGAGGCGCCGGAACATCTTCCGGGCAATGAGGTGGAGGCTATTACTACTATTGCAAATGGGTGTCTTATCTGTGTGCCACATCATGATGACTAGGACGGTGTGGCATGGGAGGGGCCACCGGAGACAGACGGGGCATTGCAGCGAGCGACGTACCGTGACGTGCCTTTGATCTCACCGGGAGAGGGACAAGAGTGGCTGCTGATGGAGCCCGCGGCACACGAGATTCATTGCCGGACTCGGGTATGCTTTGATTTTCAGTATTTTACTTATTTAAGTGATATTTTTAGCAAAATGCAATGACATGATATGGATGAAATGTGATAGATTTAATAATTACTCGCCATGGTAGATATACTTAACATAGTGTATTTTTTTTCAAAATAAATATTAATTGGCATTATCTTAAAAATTGTTAAAGAATGAACCATATAATTTATTCAAAATTTTTAATATAACAGAGGATTGGTCGTTGTTGTGGTATTACTCATGCGCGCCCGAGCTACAAGACCAGCTACCCCCGTTAGTGAGGGCTTATCTGAGTGCGACCCCGTTTGGACGATCTATAAAGGTGTTGCTGGGTGGGGAGTTTTAGTGTTCGGTGAGCTTGCCGACGGTGTTGGGGGAAAGATGGTGGGATACGACGCACACCTTCCACTGGGGTTGGGGGAGATGATGTTGACCCCGGAGGATGTGTTCATTTTGACCGGGTTGTCGTTTGGTGGAGAGGCGCTGGCACCCAACTCACGGGTGCGGATTACTCTAGATGGTATAGGAGCGGCCTTAGGATAGAGACCGAGTAGGATAGTGGCGAATGGGATCCCCCACATAGCGATGGTTCAGCACATCGAGGCCGAGAGTGAGCGATTTGGAGATAGGCTGATGACACGTCAGGAGGTGCGACAGCTGTCACGGTGCTTTTTGTTATTGGTGCTGCACAACTTCTTTTACGCTCGTGGTGGGGACAACTTGCTGCTATGGTGGTTACCGTATTTGAGGTTCTTCGACTAGCTGTACATGTTTGCATGGGGTGGGTACGTGTTAGCAGTCTTGTACGAGTCGATGGATTTGGTTTGTTGTCATATGGAGCTCAACCATCACGAGCTTGTTACGCTTTGGGAGGTAATTTAATTAAATTATATTCGCAATTTTTCTTCATGAATAAAAAATGTGGTTTTAATAAAATGTAATGGTTTGTGACAGATGTGGTTTATAGCTCATACCCAGCAGGGTATAGGGCAGATCTAGTTGCACCCCACTCATGCTGATGAGTTCCCGCTATTCTGACGATTTTATAGTGGGAACGTCGTTGGGGTATAAGGGCACCCCAGGAATGTATGTTCCTATCCTAAACCTGTCCACGGGGCTCTCAAGTTGTTGCTGTCGGTTTGTTTTCGCCTAAACACCAAAAGATGATTTTTGATTTTATTTTCCTGTCGAGTCATAGTTTTCCGAGAATTATGCAACCCATGATATTGATTTTCTGGTCAATCTCCAATTTCTTTCCCCCCATTCTTCACCACGCTCAAATTATTTTTTGCGCCATACGATTCAAAAGATCAGACTTACCACCGACCATGCCTTCTCGTCACAACACCGACCTATCGATCGATCTAACCGGGGTCAACAATACTGGGGGTAACCATGATGAAGCCTCTCGTGCAGCGGATCCGCCACCTGGTCCCGTTCTCCCACAAACCAAAGGTGGCACCTTAACCCTTGAACACCTCTACCATATAAACCAAGATCTAACTAAGTCTATGGCCATCATGAATAATCACCAAGCTGCCACCCAAGCTCGTCTGGACACCTTAATCGCTACCAAAACACCTGTTGAGCCAGACCAACCCAATCGAAATCCATACCCAACCGAAGATAACCAAACCCGAGGCCCAGTAGCTCCACCTAACATTCGCCTCCCAGTTCATACCAACATCAATCCCCCACCTCTTGTGGTCCCTGCCAACATTGATATACCACTAGTGCAAGATCCCGAAGCCACCCGACTAAATCCCAAACATAACCAAACCCTTCAAAACCATAATCCTCAAGCCATCCCCGATAAAGATCCAAACCAAGGCCGATACCCCAAAACCGTAATCAATTAGGCCGAAGAGAATGAGACCATTACCACACTTAAGGATCAGATGAAAGCTTTAAACCAAAGGGTGGCCGAAAAGGCTGATGAAATCGTCAATCTTCAAAACCTATCTCTTTACCCAGATACCCGTTTGCCTATTGGTTACAAGATCCCTCACATCGAGAATTTCTCTGAGAACACTCCACCTCACTTGTACCTCAGAACCTATGTTCGAACCCTGCAATTATACGGATTGAAAAAGGATTATTTGTCCCTAAGTTTCCATCAGTCTCTCATGTAATACCCCGTGATCCTTTTTCTGCTTTGACCTTCCCTTAAGCCCGGTGTGGCTTAATCTCCGTTAGAGAGCAAGTATTAGGTTTTGAACCCTTAGTACTCAACCCGATACTTTTAACATATCATATTAGGTATATTTAGTTTGAGGGAGCAATCGTCACGCATGGGCTATGATATACTTGTAGTAGCAATACAATTGGATGGTTGGAGGTCTAAGAGCTGAACTTTAGTGAAAAATCCTATTTAAACTTAAATTTAGATTACCCGATTGGACTAGTTTTGTATTCCCTAGCTAGGGATACCCCTAACGTTTGTTTCTTGTTGGTTTAAGTACATTTAATATTCTATTTTGTTCAATTAGTACGCTGTTTTATTTCATTTATTTATTTTTAGTTCAATTGCATGTTCCCCTAGTGTATTTAGGAAGCTTTTTTTGGTAGAAAACTTGCGCTTGTGGATTCCCTTTAATTTTGCACCATAGGACTAGATTTGCCTTTAGTTTTAGTTTAAGTTAGTTAATAGTTTAATTTAGTTTAATTTTTCCTTTCCTATTCCTCATTTCAATGATCTTTTTTTTCCCTTTCCCTTCTTTCCCCTGAGAGAGATAACTAGAAGAAATAGGTTCCTTCCCTTCCCTGTGGTTCGACCTTGGACTTCCCAAGTATATTTATAACTTGACCTCTTGCACTTGGGTGTAATACTTCGCACTTTTTGAGCATAGTCAAGCAAGATTTTGGCACCGTTGCCGAGGAAGGTTGATGGTTCCATTTGTTTCTTTCTAGTTTCTTTCTATCTTTTCTTTTCCATCCTAGGATTCTATATTAGGTCTCTTCTTAGTATATGAAACCTTGGCTTCGTGGTCCTAATAATCGCATTTCAAGTAATCCTCTGTACGAGTACCGTGTCATTCCTGACAAGCACAAGTCAGACGACAAACCATCTCCATCACCTGAATCTTCTAGTTCCACCAATTCACTTCCACTTTCTTTTTCTTATGATTCTACGAACGGTACTATCCCGTGGGTAGCTGAACACACGATGGCCGATCAAGACGTTGAAGAACAAGTAGCCGCATTTGCAGTGGCACGAGCAACTTATCACGGGTTTGAAAGTGAACAAGCTTACCTTCATATTCAAGAATTTGAGGATGTCTGTGCCACTTTCAGTGACCAGAACTGTTCTGAAGATACAATTAAGTTGAAGTTATTTCCTTTTTCCCTGAAGGACAAAGCTAAGACTTAGTTTATCTCTCTTCGTCCTAGATCCATCAACTCATGGCAAGAACTCCAAGAACAATTTCTTAAGAAATTCTTTCCTTTATATCTTACTTCCAACTTGAAGAAGGTGATTCAAAATTTCTCCCAGAAGGATGATGAAACCTACTTTCAGTGTTGAGAGCGCTTCAAAGATTTTCTTAATTCTTGTCCTCATCATGGTTATGAAAAGTGGAGAATCATCAGTTTATTTTATGATGGTCTAATTCCCTCCATTCGTCAGTTTGTTGAATCAATGTGCAATGGGCAATTCTTAGAAAAGAGTCCTACAGATGCTGAAAGATATCAAATGGCTTTCTAAAGTTTCTCAGGAACGGGAACCGAGTGCTAAGGCAGGTACAGCTAGTGTGACGCCCTGAGTGATGAGTACTCCCTTGTGTGGAGGAATGGTAGCTCGAGCGATGAGTACTCCCTTGTGTGGAGGAATGGTAGCTCAAAGGGGGCATCCCACACCGGAAGTTGGGGGATCCTTGGAGACCCATATAAGTAAGAAATGGTCGCTAATTAAGTACGAGGCCTTTTGGGTAGCTCACTGGCTTCGGATCCCATAAGAACTCCGAAGTTAAGCGTGCTTGGGCCAGAGAAATCCAGGGATGGGTGACCCCCTGGGAAGCTGGTCGTGAGCTCCCAGAAACAAAGCCGTGAGGGTAGATGTCCTGGGGCTGAGGCCTGGCTAGGACGCTACCCAGAGCGGACAATATCGTACTGAGGTGGGACCGGGTCGTTACAAATGGTATCAGAGCGGACCCCACAGAGTACGGTGTGTCGACGAGGACGTCGATTCCCTTGGGGGGAAGGATGTGACGCCCTGAGTGATGAGTACTCCCTTGTGTGGAGGAATGGTAGCTCGAGCGATGAGTACTCCCTTGTGTGGAGGAATGGTAGCTCAAAGGGGGCATCCCACACCGGAAGTTGTGGGATCCTTGGAGACCCATATAAGTAAGAAATGGTCGCTAATTAAGTACGAGGCCTTTTGGGTAGCTCACTGGCTTCGGATCCCATAAGAACTCCGAAGTTAAGCGTGCTTGGGCCAGAGAAATCCAGGGATGGGTGACCCCCTGGGAAGCTGGTCGTGAGCTCCCAGAAACAAAGCCGTGAGGGTAGATGTCCTGGGGCTGAGGCCTGTCTAGGACGCTACCCAGAGCGGACAATATCGTACTGAGGTGCGACCGGGTCGTTACAGCTAGAGCAAAGGTAGCACCAGCTGGTGTGTACCAACTGAAGGATAAGGATGAAATCAGCATTAAGCTAGCTACTATTTACCGAAAACTTGAATCTTTGGAATCAAAGAAAGGACAACTTGTAACACCCGTAGGGTAAATGTACCACATTTTATGTCCGAGACGCGAGAGTGTGCTTGGGCCGTATCCGACTATAGGGAATACTTCCACACTATTTTAGAGATGTTATTACATTCATCTTTTCAATTGGAAAGGGTTATGTAGAGTACCCGAGTCGAAATTTGCAAAATCTCACATTTTAAACTTACCCGACAAACCGACCTTCAGTCATTCTAGATATCATAACTTTTTCATTTTAGATCAGAATGGGACCTACTTTATACCATTGGAAAGGTATTTCAATTTCCAAGAACTTTCGTGTTTTGCCCGGAAGCCAATTCCCACTTCTCGTTGGTCAAAATAAGGTTACAAGATCAGTTGGTGGCAAAGCAAGCAAATCTGAGGATGAACCAATTTCCAGAACCATGTAGTCGACTACATGAACTGTAGTGTAGTCGACTACATTGCACTGTAGCAGTCAAAAAAAGATATTTTTTAAGCTTTGACTCGATTTTTATACACATTCACCCCATTCTTCTTCTCCACTTCGACCAAGAGCTCAGGGAGAGAGTTGAGAGGAGTGTAGGAGCATGGAGATGAGTTCATGTGTGTATTTTTAACACATATTATCACCCAAATCAAGGATCAAACACATAAGCTCCATCATCTTCATCATTTCTTCACATCCACCAAGCTAGGGTTTCAAAGCCAACTATGGTATCTTGCGCTCCCGTCGTCTAGAGTTCGATTTGCGGCTCGTGTGGTGAAGGTTTGACGCTATCGAGGTAGGAACACTATTATTAAAACCTATTTTAAGAGTTTATACACCCAATCACCATTTTTATACAAATTTGGGGGTTTTCTAGGGTTACAACTATTGTTGCGTATATGTGCGCTTTGGGCCTATAAATTATGAGGGAAATGGTTGTTTATATCCTATAAAATGTAGTATATCATATTTCCTCAAGTATTTCTTCCATTTCCTTGATTTATGACAAACCCTTGTTCCTGGCCTCTAGCGCGCAGGTACTTATCAGTCCGTATAGTGAAGTAAACTTATGATACGCACTTCATATCACTTGATACTTATGAAATGGACTACTATACCTTTTTACATGATGTATATGATCTTATAATTGTGATTGAGAAAAATATGATTTTCCTTATACAGAGTAGTCAACACCGCTCGTACCAGGTAGATGGTTATTACCAGTAGCGTATAGCCTTAGTGGCTACGTGAGATTATTGTAGCGTATGCCTTTGTGGCTGCGTGAGGTAGCGTATGCCTGTGTGGCTGCGTGAGGTAGCGTCTAGGTGGACCTGGTAGGTGGTCCCTGCCTTGGGCAGAAGAAACCGAGTGCCGGCTATCTCTGTACAGTAGATATGAAAAATCCTAGACGTGAGTATTATACATGGTTGATACGATGTAGGCCTGGTCGCGGTGTCTTGAGACTATATATATACATTCCATTGTTTACATACATGTTTATGACTTATGTATACGGACTAATTACGAACTCACTTTATAAAGTTTCTCCTACATATGCATATTTTCTCACAACTCCTATAGTTCCTACTGGGCCCGTTTGGCTCACAGTTTTTCCTACACAGGTACTTCTAAGGATGGGACGGGGCGAGCTGATCAGGGAAAGGTCGACAAGTCTTAGTCTCCTCTGATACTGTTGTGTGAGGGCCTTTCACTACTGAAAGGCCATGTTATCTATCTTTTTGTACCATAACCCAACTTATATTATGTATCCATGTTTGTACTCTCTATGTAGCCTACTTGAGGTTATGGAGACTGTATTGTGTATGACTATCTTGTGACAGTTATATATTGCTAATGTATGTATTTTGCGGACATTTACTGTTCCTTAATTTTATTCTTTTTGGTTATTTTGTAATGGGTTGGAGGAACATGTCTATGGTTGAATGTTATCCTAATGTGGACAAGTGACTTACATTTTAGTTAACCGGTGCGCAACGGTACAGACTAATCTGTAAGGCACGAGTTAACAGGAGGGGAAGCTACAGTTCTAGCATGTTCCCAGTTGATTTTGCTTTATGTTCTAGACCTTTGCATATTGGCCTTCCTCGCCAGAGTTATTTATCTTTTTACTCACTTCCGCCGTCGCGTACGGCTCCGTGATCAACCGTGTTCCGGAGGTTCTCCCTCCTAACGAAACTCGGGGCGTCACAAGTTGGTATCAGAGGAATTAGGTTCTCTTTCTTCCTTCGCCGGAGTGTGGGTAGACTAGGATATCGTCCTTTCCATTGTAACCTATCCTTATGCTTGGATTTTGTGAGTTGACCTTGTTATTTTGTAGAATGCCGCCTAAGCGTAGAGGCAAGGCTCCTGCTCAACAAACTTCCCTTCCGGAAGGTGATCATGAAACTGAAGGGGGAGATAGCTCTAGACTCCTTACAGCTATGAACAAGATGATGAAGGACTTTATAGGGGAATTGTCGGGAGTCCTAAAGAACAGTCATGGGTCTACTAGTGGAGCTGGTGCAAACAAGGACCGAACCCAAGAGGAACCAGTCATTGTGGAAAACCCAAAGGAGGATCCCGAACCTCAAGGAGGGGAGATGGATGAGATTACTTACCTACGAGAATTCACCCGTCTTCAACCTCCAGTGTTCGATGGAACTAAGGGACCCGAGGATGCAGAGGGTTGGCTCTTTGTAATCAAAGAACGATTGGAGGTTATTAGAACTCCCAAGAAGATGTGGGTCAAGTTTGCGACTACTAGGCTCTCTGGGAATGCTCATCGGTGGTGGAGAGTTATTAAGCAATCCGAGGGAATCCGTAAGTGGCGAGATTTTGAGACTGCCTTCCGGCTACAATTTATTTCGGACGCCTACCGCCGAGCTAAGAGAGATGAACTGCGTAGCTTGGTCCAAGGGGAGATGTCGGTGGAGGAGTATCGACTGAAATTCGAAGAGCTTAGTGTGTATATGGATACTTTTGCCCTAAGTGACCAAGAAAAGATGGAGATGTTCTTCCTAGGACTCAAGGATGAATATAGGTGTGCTATGGGATTCTATGAGTTCACCTCGTTCAAGCAGTTGGTTGAAGCAGCTTTAAACCTTGACAGTCAGTACGCTCAAGCTCGCCGTTCCTCATTTTCTTCTGATTCAGGCCGAAAGAGAGACAATGTGGGTTATCGTAGAGGTAAATGGGGTAGAGACAAGAAAGCCCGTTCTAGCTCAGAGTCTTCAGGAGGAAACTATACCAGCAGTGGGAGTAGTAGTGGACGCACAGGTGGTTGTTATTTATGTGGGGACACCGGACATGTTATCAAAACTTGCCCCAAAAACAAACAAGTCCCTGGCAGGTCAGGTTTTCGAGGAAATCGGGGTGGTCGAGGAAGAGATTATCGAGGTGGTCGTGGTAGAGACAATTATGGACGGCAGAACCAATATGGAAATTATGGTGATTATACAGGCCAAGGTTCTTCGCAAGGCCAGAGTCAGTCAGTTAGTGGAGGCTACCAGCAATCCAACTACCCGATCCAGAATCAATTTCAATCCAACTATCGCCCTATTCCACCGCAAACGCAAGGGAGCTCCGGAGGTCGATTCTTTTCACTCAACCCAGCTGGAGATCAGGAAGACCACACCGTTATGGAAGGTACCCTCATTCTTTTCTCGACTGGAATTAGAGTTTTATTCGACACTGGCGCTTCACACTCCTTTATTTCGTTCAACTGTGTTTCAAGTTTAAAGTTGAAAACTAAGAGGCTTGTTCTCCCCGTTAGCATTAGTTCTCCCATGGGTAGTACAACGAACCTAAACCAATATTGCACCGCAATTATTACCTTGCATCGGAATTGTCATATAGAAGATGATTTTATAGTCATGGAGATGGAACAGTATGATCTCATTTTGGGAATGGATTGGTTGACCAAATATTATGCGGTGATCGATTGTCATGCCAAGCGAGTTATTATTACCCACCATTGGGGAGAAACGGTTGTTTTCTTTGGCGAGAGATATAATTTATACCCGATATCGTATGCTACTAAGAAGGGACAGAGAGATTATGTTGGCTGGCTTTGCAACGTTGTGAGTGATGAAGTTTCACTTCTTACACCACAAGATGTGCCCGTTGTTAAGAAATTCTTGGATGTTTTTCCGGAGGATTTACCTGGTTTACCGCCACAACGTGAAATCGAGTTCTCAATTGATCTAGTTCCCGGAACTGCTCCTATTTCTATTACTCCATATCGGTTGGCTCCTGCAGAACTCAAGGAGCTTAAGACCCAGTTAGAGGATCTTTTAGCCAAGGGTTTTATTCGCCCTAGTTCGTCACCATGGGGGGCACCTGTGTTGTTTGCCAAGAAAGCTGATGGATCATTACGATTGTGTGTGGATTATCGCCAACTAAATCGAGTGACGATCAAGAATAAGTATCCTCTTCCACGAATCGATGATTTATTTGATCAATTGCAGGGAGCTCATTTCTTTTCCAAGATCGACTTAAGATCAGGATACCATCAGTTAAGGGTAAGGGAAGAAGATATTCCCAAGACAGCTTTTCGGACACGCTACGGCCACTACGAGTTCCTAGTTATGCCATTTGGATTAACGAATGCACCAGCAGCTTTCATGGATTTGATGCATCGTATCTTCCGCCCATTCTTAGACAGATTTGTTATAGTGTTTGTCGATGATATATTGATTTATTCTTCTTCAGAGGCGGAGCATAGGAAACACCTTTTCACAGCCCTGCAGTTGCTAAGAGACCACCAACTCTACGCCAAATTTTCGAAGTGCGACTTTTGGAGAGAAGAAGTGAAATTTCTTGGACACGTTGTCTCACGAGGTGGTATTTCTGTAGATTCAGCTAAGGTGGACGCTGTGTCCAGTTGGCGCCGCCCTACTAATGTGACAGAAATCCGAAGTTTTCTGGGTTTAGCTGGTTATTATAGAAGGTTCGTTCAAGACTTCTCCCGTATAGCATCTCCACTTACTCACCTTACCCAGAAAGGTGTGCCATTCGTTTGGGACAATCGCTGTGAAGAAGCTTTTAATGAGTTGAAGTATCGTTTAACTACCGCTCCAGTCCTAGCACTGCCAGAAAGGGGCCTAGGATATGTGATATATTGTGATGCTTCTCACTTAGGACTTGGTTGTGTCCTAATGCAGTTAGAGCATGTTATAGCCTATGCATCACGCCAGCTGAAAGCTCATGAGAAGAATTATCCTACGCATGACCTAGAGCTAGCCGCAGTAGTTTTTGCTTTGAAGATATGGCGTCATTACCTTTATGGAGAAAAATTCGAGGTATTTTCGGACCACAAAAGCCTCAAGTACATCTTCACGCAACGAGATTTGAATTTAAGACAGCGTCGTTGGATAGAGTACCTTGAGGATTATGACTTCACGCTTCAATATCATCCCGGCAAGGCGAACGTGGTTGCCGATGCTCTAAGTCGGAAAACACCCGGTTCAATGGCAGCTTTGAGATGCCGAGAGTGGAAACTCATAGAGGAGCTTCAGCGGTACAACTTAATCGTACGTCGAAATGAGGACATTGCTTTCCTTTCAAATCTCGTGGCCAGACCATTACTGCAGAGTCAAGTAATTGAGAGCCAATGGTATGACGAGGAGTTAGCAAAATGCCGAGATCAACTTCAATCCGGAAATGAGGTGGAAGGTTTCACATTGGGTACTGATGGTGGATTGAGATATAAAGAGAAACTAGTTGTACCAAGGTTAAACAATGAACTTAAAGAAACCATCATGGCCGAGGCTCACAATTCAAGATTCTCTATTCATCCAGGAGGCACTAAGATGTACCGAGATTTAAAACGTACTTATTGGTGGCAAGGAATGAAACGAGATGTGGCTCAATTTATTTCTCGCTGCTTAACTTGTCAAAGGATAAAGATAGAACACCAGAAGCCTGCGGGTCAACTTCAACCTCTTCCTATTCCGGAGTGGAAATGGGACAATATCACAATGGATTTTCTGATGGGTTTACCGAGTACGCAGCGGAAGCACAATGCAGTTTGGGTTATTATGGATCGACTTACCAAGTCGGCTCATTTCCTACCAATTCGGGAGACAGATTCTTTGGAGAAGTTGGCAAAACTCTACATTAACGAGATCGTTCGACTTCATGGCATCCCAGTTTCAATAGTGTCTGACCGTGATTCTAGATTCACTTCACATTTCTGGGAAGCACTTCAGCGTTCGTTAGGCACTCGATTGGATTTTAGTACAGCTTTTCATCCGCAGACTGACGGACAGTCTGAGCGGACAATCCAAATCCTTGAGGATATGCTACGGGCCTGTATACTTGATTTTCGTGGAAATTGGGATGAGTACCTACCACTCGCCGAGTTTGCCTATAATAATAGTTTCCAAGCCAGTATTGGAATGGCTCCATTTGAAGCATTATATGGAAGACCATGTAAATCTCCCGTTTGTTGGATTGAGGCAGGCGAAGCAGCAATTTTAGGACCGCAGTTAGTGCAAGACACTACGGAGAAGATTAAACTTATCAAGCAACGGTTACTAACTGCCCAAAGTAGACAAAAGAGTTACGCCGACAAGAGAAGACGACCACTTGAGTTTGAAGTGGGTGACTATGTATTTCTTAAAGTCAAGCCTCGACATGGTATTGTCCGTTTTGGTAACAAGGGAAAGTTAGCCCCTCGGTATATAGGACCGTTTGAAATCATCCAGCGTGTTGGTTCAGTTTCATATCGCCTAGCATTGCCCTCACAGTTACAGTGAATCCATGATGTATTCCATGTGTCCATGCTTCGGAGGTATATTCCTGATCCTTCACATGTAACTCCGGTCGAGGAACTTGAAGTTAATGAAGATGTGTCATATGAGACTCATCCAGTAGCAGTGGTAGACCGAAAGGAACAAGTTCTTCGTAACAGGGTTATCCCACTCGTCAAGGTGATTTGGCAACATCACGGGACGGAAGAGGCTACGTGGGAGCTGGAATTAGAGATTCAAACTAAGTACCCACACTTATTACAATGAGGTAATATCCTTTCCTTCTATTTTAATTTCGAGGACGAAATTTCTTAAGGAGGGGAGGTTGTAACACCTGTAGGGTAAATGTACCACATTTTATGTCCGAGACGCGAGAGTGTGCTTGGGCCGTATCCGACTATAGGGAATACTTCCACACTATTTTAGAGATGTTATTACATTCATCTTTTCAATTGGAAAGGGTTATGTAGAGTACCCGAGTCGAAATTTGCAAAATCTCACATTTTAAACTTACCCGACAAACCGACCTTCAGTCATTCTAGATATCATAACTTTTTCATTTTAGATCAGAATGGGACCTACTTTATACCATTGGAAAGGTATTTCAATTTCCAAGAACTTTCGTGTTTTGCCCGGAAGCCAATTCCCACTTCTCGTTGGTCAAAATAAGGTTACAAGATCAGTTGGTGGCAAAGCAAGCAAATCTGAGGATGAACCAATTTCCAGAACCATGTAGTCGACTACATGAACTGTAGTGTAGTCGACTACATTGCACTGTAGCAATCAAAAAAAAGATATTTTTTAAGCTTTGACTCGATTTTTATACACATTCACCCCATTCTTCTTCTCCACTTCGACCAAGAGCTCAGGGAGAGAGTTGAGAGGAGTGTAGGAGCATGGAGATGAGTTCATGTGTGTATTTTTAACACATATTATCACCCAAATCAAGGATCAAACACATAAGCTCCATCATCTTCATCATTTCTTCACATCCACCAAGCTAGGGTTTCAAAGCCAACTATGGTATCTTGCGCTCCCGTCGTCTAGAGTTCGATTTGCGGCTCGTGTGGTGAAGGTTTGACGCTATCGAGGTAGGAACACTATTATTAAAACCTATTTTAAGAGTTTATACACCCAATCACCATTTTTATACAAATTTGGGGGTTTTCTAGGGTTACAACTATTGTTGCGTATATGTGCGCTTTGGGCCTATAAATTATGAGGGAAATGGTTGTTTATATCCTATAAAATGTAGTATATCATATTTCCTCAAGTATTTCTTCCATTTCCTTGATTTATGACAAACCCTTGTTCCTGGCCTCTAGCGCGCAGGTACTTATCAGTCCGTATAGTGAAGTAAACTTATGATACGCACTTCATATCACTTGATACTTATGAAATGGACTACTATACCTTTTTACATGATGTATATGATCTTATAATTGTGATTGGGAAAAATATGATTTTCCTTATACAAAGTAGTCAACACCGCTCGTACCAGGTAGATGGTTATTACCAGTAGCGTATAGCCTTAGTGGCTACGTGAGATTATTGTAGCGTATGCCTTTGTGGCTGCGTGAGGTAGCGTATGCCTGTGTGGCTGCGTGAGGTAGCGTCTAGGTGGACCTGGTAGGTGGTCCCTGCCTTGGGCAGAAGAAACCGAGTGCCGGCTATCTCTGTACAGTAGATATGAAAAATCCTAGACGTGAGTATTATACATGGTTGATACGATGTAGGCCTGGTCGCGGTGTCTTGAGACTATATATATACATTCCATTGTTTACATACATGTTTATGACTTATGTATACGGACTAATTACGAACTCACTTTATAAAGTTTCTCCTACATATGCATATTTTCTCACAACTCCTATAGTTCCTACTGGGCCCGTTTGGCTCACAGTTTTTCCTACACAGGTACTTCTAAGGATGGGACGGGGCGAGCTGATCAGGGAAAGGTCGACAAGTCTTAGTCTCCTCTGATACTGTTGTGTGAGGGCCTTTCACTACTGAAAGGCCATGTTATCTATCTTTTTGTACCATAACCCAACTTATATTATGTATCCATGTTTGTACTCTCTATGTAGCCTACTTGAGGTTATGGAGACTGTATTGTGTATGACTATCTTGTGACATTTATATATTGCTAATGTATGTATTTTGCGGACATTTACTGTTCCTTAATTTTATTCTTTTTGGTTATTTTGTAATGGGTTGGAGGAACATGTCTATGGTTGAATGTTATCCTAATGTGGACAAGTGACTTACATTTTAGTTAACCGGTGCGCAACGGTACAGACTAATCTGTAAGGCACGAGTTAACAGGAGGGGAAGCTACAGTTCTAGCATGTTCCCAGTTGATTTTGCTTTATGTTCTAGACCTTTGCATATTGGCCTTCCTCGCCAGAGTTATTTATCTTTTTACTCACTTCCGCCGTCGCGTACGGCTCCGTGATCAACCGTGTTCCGGAGGTTCTCCCTCCTAACGAAACTCGGGGCGTCACACAACTAGTTCCTAAGCAGTTCGTGGAACAAGCTTGCAGCATTTGCGACACGCTTGGTCATCTCACTAGTGACTGTCTGACCATCCCAGCTCTTAAAGAAATGTTGAACACTGATGTCAATGCTGTCATGGCAATTGGTAAATCCAATTCTTATGGGAATTGATATAACCCATCTTGGAGGAATCATCCCAACCTCAGTTGGTCTAGTAACAACTATGAAGGGAACCCCATGAAACCTTCTCAACCATTTCAGCAGCCCCAATCTAATTTCCAACCACCGCCACCACTTCAACCATTCTATCAGCAATCTCAACCTTTAGTTAATTTTCAATCTCAACCTCAGTACTATCAACAACCTCAAGGTTCGAGTCCTAATTCTTATATTCCACCGCATAAGAAAATCCCTGAGGAGAATTTACAAGGTATGTTTCAGCAGATGCTGCAGACGATGAACCAGATGAAAGTTTCTATGGAGAAGTTTGCTAGTCAGAATGATGCGAAGGGGAAGGCAGTTTTCCCAGCCCAACCTCAGCTCAATCCCAAAGCCACTGATAATTCTTCTTCTTCAGGCACTAAGCAATATCAAGAGCAAGTCAAAGCTATCACTACTTTGAGGAGTGGTAGAGTTGTTGACAATCAAATAGAGCCACCTCCACCTGAATATGTTCAAATAAGAGGGATGGAGGTAGAAGATGAAGAAGTTGAAACTGAGCAGTACACTTCTACTGAAGCTTTGAGAGAAGCTGAGATAGCTAAGGAAGCTGAAGCTGAAGCCGAGAATATGAATGATGTCCCAAAAAAGAATAAAACTTTTATTCATCACATTCCCGTTCCTTTTCCTCAAAGGTTGCAGAAGCCGGCTAAGGATAACCGTAATTCTGAGATTCTTGATTTTTTAAGCAAGTGAAAGTGAAGATCAACATTCCTCTTTTGGATGTGATCAAGCAAATTCCTTCTTATGCTAAGTTTCTTAAAGACTTGTGCACCATAAAGAGAAGAGTCTATGTTTAGAAGAAAGCATTTTTAGCTAATCAGGTGAGCTCGATCATTCAACATAATTTGCCAGCCAAGCACAAGGATCTTGGTTGTCCTACCATTTCTTGTTACATTGGTGATCAAAAGATTGAACATGCTCTCCTAGATCTTGGTTCTAGTGTGAACTTACTCCCATATTCTGTTTATCAGCAGTTAGGTTTGGGTGAGTTGAAACCCACGAGAATTACCTTGCAATTGGTTGATCGTTCCATGAAAGTCCCACGAGGAGTAGTTGAAGATATTTTGGTTAAGGTTGATAACTTTGTCTATCCAGTTGATTTTGTTGTTCTAGATAACCTATGGCTAATATTGGTACCCAGATTCCCATCATTTTAGGAAGACCTTTTCTTGCTACTATTAATGCTATTATCAGTGTTAGGAATTGTGTTATGAAGCTTTCATTTGAAAACATGACTCTCGATGTCAATATCTTTTCAATTCCTAGATAGCCAGATTTTGAAGAAGAAGATATTCGAGAAGTCAGTTATTTGGATACAGTTTTGGAGGAATACTTTGGTTTGTTGCAATATGAGGACCTAGTTGAGTCAACCTTGACTCATTCTTTTTCTTATTTTGAAACGTATTGTCCTATCGAGAATGAGATAAGTAAATCAGTTTTCAATCTTAATTCCAGCGAAGATGATGAAAAATTCGAGACAGAGCAGGTTATGTGGACTGAACGTTTTGAAGAACTCCCCCCGAGTAATTCTTTAGTTATACCCTCTGCGTTCGAAGCTTCCAAATTGGAACTTAAGCCCCTACCCCAGGAATTAAAGTACGCATTTTTAGGAGAATCTGAAACTTATCATGTCATAGTTTCAAGCAAGTTGAATTCCACTCAAGAGTCTGAACTCTTAAAAGTTCTTAAGTTACACAAAGATGCTTTAGGATGGACAATAGCTGATCTGAAAGGTATAAGTCCCGATATATGTACTCATAAGATATACCTTGAAGAAGATGCTAAACCCTCTCGACAGATGCAGAGGAGGTTAAATCCCAACATGAAAGAAATAGTTCGCAAAGAAGTTCTTAAGCTCTTAGATGTTGGTATCATTCACCCTATCTCTGATAGCAAATGGGTAAGTCCTACTCAGGTTGTGCCTAAGAAATCTGGCATAACTGTTGTTCCTAATGCTGAAGGAGAGTTAATTCCTACACGTGTTACCACTGATGGCACATGTGTATTGATTATTGCAAGCTTAACTTTGTAACCAGGAAACATCATTTTCCATTCCCATTTCTTGATCAGACTTTGGAAAGGGTGGCTAGTCATTCTTTTTATTGCTTTCTATATGGTTATAGTGGTTACAATCAGATCGAAATCGCTCCCGAAGATCAGGAGAAAATCACTTTCACTTGTCCTTTTAGTACTTTTGCTTATAAAAGAATGCCCTTTGGCTTGTGCAATGCACCAGCAACATTTCAAAGGTGCATGATGAGTATCTTTAGTAACGTAGTGGAAAAGTTTCTCAAAGTTTTCGTGGATGATTTCTCCCTTTTTGGTGATTCTTTTAAAGATTGTCTCCAGAATCTGGAAAAAGTCTTGATTCGTTGCAAAGACAATAATCTTGTTCTGAATTAGGAAAAATGCCATTTCATGGTTACCCAAGGTATTGTTTTAGGTCATATTGTCTCAGCTGAAGGAATCCAAGTGGATAAGGCTAAAATTAACCTCATTGCTAATTTGCCAGTTCCCAAAACTGTCAAAGAGGTTTGATCATTTCTAGGCCATGATGGTTTTTACAGGTGGTTTATCAAAGACTTCAGTTCTATCTCTTGACCCCTATGTAACTTGCTTGCTAAGGATGCACCATTTGAATGAATTTCAGCGTGTCAAGAAGCTTTCGACAAGCTCAAGGAAATGCTCACAACTGCACCCATTGTGCAACCACCCGATTGGAGCTTACCATTCGAGCTTATGTGCAACGCTAATGATTATGCCATTGGAGCTGTCTTAGGTCAAAGGAAGGATAAGAAGCCCCATGTCATTTACTATGCTAGCTGAACTTTAAATGATGCACAGTTGAACTATTCTACAACTGAGAAAGAGTTGCTAGCAATTGTATTTGCTTTAGATAAGTTTCGTTCCTATTTGGTTAGATCGCCAATTGTCTGCTTTACTGATCACTCAGCAATTAAGTATCTTTTTATGAAGAAAGATGTGAAAGCAAAATTAATTAGGTGGATCCTACTGCTCCAAGAATTTGACTTGATTATTAAAGATAAAAAAGGAGTAGAGAATGTGGTAGCTGATCACTTATCTAGGCTCATTAGTGAAGTTCGAGACAGAGACGATTTACCTATTCAAGATAATTTTCTAGACGAACAACTAATGGTTTTTTGTATTTTGCCATAGTATGCAGATATCGTGAATTATCTCGCCATAGGAAAGGTTCCTGATTGGCCTCGCCAAGAGCGAAATCGATTCTTTACCCTGGTAAAGAATTTCTATTTTCATGATCTATACTTGTATAAGTAATGTCCTGATCAAATATTCAGAAGATGTGTCCTAGTAAAGGAAGCTAAATCCATCATGTATGCTTGTCATGAAGCAGCATGCGGGGGCCATTTTTCTTTCCGTAAGACGGCTGACAAAATTCTGCAATGTGGTTTCTACTGGCCAACTCTTTTCAAGGATGTGAAGAACCACTGCAGAATGTGCGCTCGCTGTCAGATGTTAGGTGCCAACTCAAGAAGAAATATGATGCCTCATTAATATCATGTCAGTTGAAATTTTTGACTGTTGGGGTATAGATTTTATGGGGCCATTTCCTCCTTCGTTTGGGCACCAGTACATTCTTGTCGCTGTCGAATACGTGTCTAAATGGGTCGAAGCCATTTCCACTTGAAATAATGATCATTTCACGGTCATTACATTCCTTAAACAAAATATTCTTTCTAAGTTTGGCACTCCAAAAGTGATAATAAGTGATCAAGGCAGTCACTTCTGTAATAAACCATTCTAGAAATTGATGCGGCGTTACGAAGTGAATCACCAAGTCTCTTTGGCGTATTACCCACAGACAAACGGGCAAGCTGAACTAGCCAACAGAGAGATCAAAAGAATTCTCGAGAAAATAGTCAATGTTAATCGAAAAGATTGGTCTATTCGTTTGACAGATGCTTTATGGGGGCTTACCAAACTGCCTATAAGACGAGTTGAATATGTCAAGTTTGAATATGTCTCTTTACCAGTTGGTTTATGGTAAGGCATGTCATCTCCCTCTAGAGATTGAACAGAAGGCATTCTGGGCTATTAAAGTTATGAACTTCGATCTTCGAGAGAGTGGTAAATAGAGGAGCTTGCAGCTGAATGAACTTGAAGAATTATGTCATGATGCGTATGATAATTCTAGAATTTTCAAGGAAAAGACAAAGCGTTTCCATGATCAAAAAGTCCCGAGGAAGAATTTTGAGCCCGAGCAAAAAGTTTTACTTTATGATTCAAGGCACCATTTATTTCCTGGTAAACTTCGGTCAAGATGGATTGGTCCTTTCAAAATTCGTACAGTTTTTCCTTATGGAGCAGTGGAATTGGAGAATCCAAAAGATGGCAGGACGTTTAAAGTCAATGGACATTGATTGAAGTCATTTTTGGAGAAGCTTGATGACAGTGAGGAAAGCATTGAGTTGGGGGAACACAACTATGATGCTACTGGATGATCGAGAAGATTTGCTGAACTTTGTATAATTTGTATATTTTTGTTTATATCCATTGTATATTCATTTCATTTTCATTGTTTCGTGTGTTTCGCTATCATTCTTGGTTGGTGATCTCAAATCCCAGTTCGAACCCCTTATCTTTTCAAATTTACACTGCGTATAAACTATCCCGGTTAATGCTCTGCAAATTGTTTTGCAACACAGGGACTATGTCGTTCTGAGTTAGGGGAGGGAGAAACCATTAAATTCTATGCATTTAATCGTTCTATAGTGTTCTCATGAATTCAAGGAAATTTTTATTATTTTTATTATTATTTATTTTAATTTTGGCTTTTTGAAGCATCAGCCAGTACATGAAGGTGTCAGCTGCGGTCAACCGCATTGAGCTAGGACGCCAGGAGGCCACAATGCTGATGAGTCTGAGAATTCTAAGGAGAGCACTGAGGAGGAGTCATATGGTGATGGAGGAGATTACCAGGAGATAGCAGATGACTCCACTGGCCCATCGACTAGTTAGGCTAGGGATTAGGATTTCCTTGTCTTCTATGTTTAGATCCTGTAGGCCTAGGTTTTTGCTTTAGGGAGGTATTTACTTTTTATGTATTTCATTTTGAACTTGTTTGATTTATTTACATATATATGTCTTGTTTGAATGAAATGTGATGCTCCTATTGTTGTTGTATATTTATTTTCATTTTCATTTTGATTATCTGCTTACCTACATTTCATCTGCACTAATTGTTTATTTAGATCCATTCTGTGAAGCTATTTAGATATATTTCAAGCATCTTAAAACCAATGTCGCCTAGTTATTCCTCTTCCGCACATAGCACATCATCTCAAGATATGAGTCTGGATAGTTTGCCTATGTTAAGGTTAGATACAGATGCCCCTGATCACAGTAATCTAAACATTTCGCCGATCTCAAATTCATTTGAGAACCCAGTGGGTGTCAATCAGTTTACTCGTGATCCATTCGCATTTCGAAAGAATTTGTCTAAAGATGATGAAAAGTGTGAGGGAGGTGAAAATAACTACATAGATATTGATGTTGAGATGTACAAGGATAGTGAATCAGGTGAAGAGGTTAAAAGTAAATGGAAGTCAAGTCAATCTATATCAGTTGCAACTGAAGATCAATCTGATTATGATCCTACTGAGCCATCTGACTGGGAGTCTGACGAACACATGGAGGAAGCTGATCAGCCTGAGAAGGAGCAATCTAACCCACCTGAAAGAGTTCCTTTACGCGTTGAAGTAAAACATTCTTAGCCAGCTAAGTTTATCGAAGTAGCTGAAGTAAAGAAGAGGAAGCTGTCTGACCCATTAGAACATGATGAGGAATCTGATCCTTCTGAAGATTCTAAGTTTGGAAGCAATAGCAGTGAATCTGATGACTCCAGTTCCAAAAGTAGTAATGACGAGTCTGGCAATAAAAGTTCTAGCGATTCATATTAGTGGTCTGATTCACCTAATTCATCTGATGATGGTCAAATGATGCCGTACAAGGCAGCGAAGAGAAAGTTTTTCCCATTAGAAGATACCATCGATGTAGAGACTCCATACTACTTACATCCACAAGATCATAGGTACGTGTGGGACGACATATTCAAATTTGTGTACCCAGAAATGGACCTCGAAGCTCACAAAAGAAGGATAGCGGGTAGAATGGTCCGTTCGACGTTCTACAAAGGCGAGCTGAGAATCATAAAACCTACATTGTGGGTTGTTGATTTACATGAAGAGGCAGGAGAAATTATGTTGGATCTTTCGAGATTTAGGGTATTACAGTCTTTGTTTGACTCAGCCACCGCCTGGATCATACATAAAGCAAAAGGTAAGTAAGGTAAGTAGTTTAGGATTTTTCTTTTATTTCTTTTCCTTTTTGTTTATTTTTAGTTTTTTGTAGAATTTTCGTTGCTAATATGCATATTTTTAGAGATATTAGGCCGCTCTTAGGTATATCTTCCCTTTTACTCATTTATTTCAGTCCCTTGCATCCATGTTTTTATGCTTGTTTGTTGGATTTTAGTTGGGGTAGGGGAGACCTGTGGTCATTTTTTTTCAAAAAGCCTGTATGGAAGTAACTTAGGATAGTCGTTTTGCTTTATTTTCATTTTCTTTCTAAAAACAATAAATAAATCTGAGATTGCCAATTTAAGTCGTCCCATCTAGTTCTGTTTTGCTTTCTCTCATTGGGCGACGACGCATTCATGAATTGATTTAGTATATAGTGTAGTATTAGATAAACTAGAGAAGTTTTTTTTTAATTTTCTTGTAGTTCAAAAGATGCATGCTAAGTTGAATATATTTGTTCATGCATTTTTTCGACATTGCTTGATATTAGACTGATAGATCTTGATTAGTGAAATACTCTGTTCAAAATTAAAGTGGAGACTATATAGCCATGAGGTTTTGAGCCATTCTTTCATATTTGAGAGCTATATATATAAACTCTGATTCTGAAAAGCTTTTTACAAATTGATTGAGTCTCTTAAATTTCAATTTCAATTCAGTTTTATAAAGGTAAGTTCATGAGATGCTAAATTATAAAATGCCTTGTAGTTGTTTGAATTTAGAAGCTAGAAGCTGAGGAAATTATATAGACCATCTTTGTTTCAGCCACTAGCCTTAGCATGTCCTTTCATTCTATCCGTAACAGCCTTTTTGAAGCTTGAAGTCTTGTTTTTATTGTTACACCTAAAGTTAAACCCGAGCCAATACCATAAATTCCACACCCTTGGCTCGTTTATGCAAAAGGCTCAAAAGTAGAGGCATAGTGAAGTATGTTGATCTAAAAAGAGAGTAGAAAAAGCAAAGAATGAAAAGTTTGCATTGAAAAATGGATAATCTAATGTTTATTGAAAATGAAAATTGAAGGTTGTATGCAATAGAATGAGAATGTGGTTATTAAAGTAAAGAGAAAGAGCTGAAAAGCCTCTGAGCATTACAAAAAAACAAACATTTGAATCCTCAGTTGACCCATTCGTTTTATAGCCATACCCCAACCCCATTACAACCTAATAAAGTCCTACTTGTTCCTTAGTGGCTTAGTATCAAATTTAGATGACGAAAAGGTATACAAAAGCATTCTCGCCTTTTTGAAACTTTAATATCTTTCCTAGAGACTCATGTTCTTTCATTTTAGCGTCTTTTCGTTTAAACATATGTGAGGTATTTGATTTTGATTACAAACATTCCATTTAGCCTATATGTAGAGAGATACACCTGATTCGGAGCGATTCATTTGTTGAGTGCATGTCCGGTAAAAGTTTGAGTCAAAGCTTAGCATGAACTGAGTATGGAGCTATGATTGATTTTGAAAGTTGAAAGTCAATGCATTTATCTACGCACGCACAATTATGATTTATATTTATGCTACGTCTATTTTGAATGCATTAAGATTGCTATTTCTCTTGTATATCTCTTACTAATGTAGCACTAAGTCAGTTTAGGTCCTTGCTGAGCCATTTGAAAGAGAATTTATGCATGATAGGCAACTATGGGACAAGACTTGAACTGCAATCGGAAATTTTGTGGGTATATTCACTGGAAACCCTCATGAAACACAACTCATCCTACTAGGGGTGATCGACTTAGGGGTTTAAAGTCTTATTGCATCCGCTTAATGCAACTGTTTAATTTAGGATTGTGTTTTTCTTTCTTTCTTTTCTATGTTTGTTTTTAGAGATATGTGTCAACTTATCACTCCATTGCTAGGGACTAGCAATACGTTAGTTGGGGGAGGTGATTGAGCCCAGAAATTGCATTTCTAATCCCTTAAACAAGGCTCAATTAGCTTCTAGTTACCATATAAAACCGAAAATTATATGTAAATTCAGTTTAAGCATGAAAAGAAGGCATTGCATTGTATTTCTGTGTTACTAAGCAATTTTGCAGGCCTAAAGTGGTTAAGCAACTGAAGTTGTATGCAAGATATATAGAAGGTTGAAAGCGAGAAAGTGCAAAAAGAAGGTCCAAAGAATAATTCAATATCCATTCCGAGGCCCGAGACGAGGAAAACTCCGTAAACTCCGCAAACTACCCCCAAAGCACTAGTAAGTAGAGAATAGAAATTCACTAAGCATGAATGAAGTGAATTCAAATGTCCAAGAGTGATCCCAAGAGGAAAGAAGCTCAATCGAATCAATTCTGGAAGTTTCCGAGCAAAACCGAGAACTGCCGTAATAATCCCGAGGTTGTACCTGATCAAAGTTTTTCTACAATTAGAATTTGAAGAAATCTCCACAAATATAAGTTGTATAGAACTAAATTACCTACGTGTAGGAAAAAGCAGTAAGTCAATCAGAGTTCGGAGCAGAAAGTTATGAGTAAAAAAAAAGGTATCATAAAGAAAATGGGCCCAATTTTAGGCCCAAATTCAATTTTAAGCCATGTTTCGGCCCATTTCTTCAAGGATTACTAAAACCACGACATGAGAAACTTGTGTACTGTATAAAAGGTTATAAAAGGTCATATATTTCATATTTTAGGGTACACAATAATTTAGAATTGATTAGTAGAGAAACAGAGAGCACCGTAATGTTCTTGGGAGCTTTTGCGCTGCATCTAACGATCAAACTTGAGTGATTTTTCTTTTCTTTCTTCAAAATAATTGTTAGTTTAGTTTGTTTATGGCATATTGAGGTTGGAACATTAGTGTAATCAAGATTCAATTCATCATTATATCAAGTTTCAATTGCAATTGCTGTTCTTCATCTGGGTAAACCCTAGTTTTCTAATTTCTTCAATTTAATTTCTTTTAATCCTTTTTTTGCTTAGATATTCATATATTAGTTGTTAGGGTTCATACATATTCTGGAATTAATCCTAAACCCACGTTTTAAGGGCTGGTTCTAGGGTTTATAGACCCGTTTTGTCGATTTTTCGGTTTTTCATCAATTTATGCTAGTTTATCGTTCTATATTCAAATATTTTATCATTTTCCAATGCTATTCATATGTGATTCTTTGTTCATCATAAGAAATCTGATTTTCCATAAATTTTAGGGTTTTAGTCGAAATTCATCGGTTTATGATCGTTTTGAGTTTGTTTACCGTTTTAAGCATAAAATCTTTGTTTTAAATCAAAATTGAGTAATTCCAAAGATAAAAGTTTTCAAATCTGATTTTCTTCAATATTAAGTATGTGTCTACTATTTTTCATAATTTCAAAGCTTGCTTGCATGTTAAATTTGAATATATCTAGTTAAATCGTTAGTTTGGGGTCCGTAGTGAAAGATGCGAACTTAATCTTTGAATGTAATCTAATTTAGGTTTGAATCTTATTTTTCCATTGGTTATAGATCACCTACTTAATGTATGAGTATTTTATTATCTTTTCATACCTAAGAAACATGTTTCCATAAGTTAGCTCAGAAATTCCACTTGATTAAGAACCGTAAAACTGTTAATTCACGGATTTTTCAACCAAAACCCTAACGTGGCTGATTTGAGGATGGTCTTTATCCTATAATTAGTTAATTTAGTTTCATAAGTGAATTGACTGATTTGGCGCTGTTTTGGCATTTATTCACATAAGTGCCGAGAAAGTGCTAGTTTTGACTTTCAACGTTCTTTCTAAGATGGATTTGACTTAAATCACATTCAAGCTTATTCAAACCTTAGGAGAGTGTTAAGCTACTGATTTTTGGAGAGTTTAATCAACTTGGATTGTTTTTGTCATGCACTAGCAATACTAGGTCTCAAATTACACTTTTTCAAAGCCAAAAAGCTTCACTATCGAATTCTATTGCTCGAATATAGTTTATATGGTCTTTGTCAATCATGGGCTATGATATACTTTTAGTAGCAATACAATTTGATGGTTGGAAGGTCTAAGAGCTGAACTTTAGTGAAAAATCCTATTTAAACTTAAATTTAGATTACCCGATTGGACTAGTTTCGTATTCCCTAACTACGGATACCCCTAACGTTTGTTTCTTGTTTGCTTAAGTACATTTAATATTCTATTTTGTTCAATTAGTACGTTGTTTATTTCATTTATTTATTTATTTTTAGTTCAATTGCATGTTCCCCTAGTGCATTTAGTAAGCTTTTTTTGGTAGAAAACTTGCGCTTGTGGATTCCCTTTAATTTTGCACCATAGGACTAGATTTTCCTTTAGTTTTAGTTTAATTTAGTTAATAGTTTCATTTAGTTTCATTTTTTTCTTTCCTATTCCTCATTTCAATCATCTTTTCTTTTTTTTTTCCTTTCCCTTTTTTCCCCTAAGAGAGATAACTAGAAGAAATAGGTTCCTTCCCTTCCCTGTGGTTCGACCTTGGACTTCCCAAGTATATTATAACTTGACCGCTTGCACTTGGGCGTAATACTTCGCACTTTTTGAGCGTAGTCATCGGGATCCGTTGCTCTGGGCCTGGACTGACCGCAGGGTGAAACTGAGGCATGATACTGAAGATGTGACACGAGAGTTATTGTGAGATTGTGATTATGCTACTATTATTATTGTATCGTATCATGTCTCATATTGGTTTATGTATGTTGCCTTGGCTATGATATAAACGATGTAAAGACTTATGCGGACACATCTAAACAAAATAGGGTACACGTAGAGAACTGTTGAGCCTTTCATAATGTATTAATATATAAAGCGAAAAGAGATAATAACTACTGAACTTAGAAATAATGTATGGGTATACAGACATATACGAATTACGGAATAGTAAGCCAGATCATAATGTATATAATGTACTGATAATTGAAAGGGAAAATCATAGCTAACGAGATAGTTTAATGAGGGTACACCGTAACATAACGGTTTAGACTAGTGATCTTAAGGCGAAGCCTATTAGCTGGTCAAGTATAAGCTCCATAATGAATTATAATTAAAGTGAAAATAATAAATACTTGGCCAATAGTTATGACTTACGGAGTAAGGACCGGATAGCATAGAAGGAGTTGGAGTTACACTTAAGAGTGGATAGTTCGTAGCATGTTGAACCTTGGGAAGCTAGAGTTTGATAGGAGGTGACTTTTACACTAGCGATCTCCTCGAGTTGTGAAAATTCCTTGGAGTTTTATCTTATGGACGGTTAGAGGAGAGATCGGGTAGTCGGGTAGATGGTTTCCTGCGGTTAGGATATGAATCCTAGTGGGGTTGCATGCACTCGGGTTTGCATTGCATTGCACTGCACGTTTTTTCAAACTATTACATTAAAGTAAAGTATTTTCTATACAAAACCTATATAGTTTCCACTGAGTCCGGATTTGGCTCATCCCGTTTTCTAACAGTTTTGCAGGCATAGCATCTCGGGTGGCGTATAATGTACGTGAATAGAGGCCTCTGATGTCCACAGTCTGTGTTTAGTCCTTCTTCGGGAAGGGACTATATTATATAGTTGTTTCGGTTTCCTTTGATTGTAAATGGACTATTATTTGATAAACAATTTGTATTGTAAATTTGTATAAATGGTTTTATATATGTGAAGTGGATTTGAAATTGTGGTTGGATGTGATTATTCGTATTAAATGATCTTAAACCTTACAGGGTGGTTTGTTATTTAAATAAACTCCACATGCCGTGATTTTGAAAAGTGAGCTTTTAAACAGGATCACATTTTATTTGAGAAATATTTTTAAAAGTTGTGATTTTTATATTTCAAACTTGCCGTCGCGCACGGTATCTGTGATTAACCGAGTCCCGGAGGTGAAAACCTCAAAACGGGATTCGGGGCATCACATCTCACCGGATCAGCCCACAGTTGGTTTTTAAGTTTAGAGAAGCACCGAGTGGACGATTGGAAAAGTATAGTGAAAGATTCTATGGAACATTATAAGTCCAACGAGGAATTCAAAGTCACTCGTAAAAATCTCGTGATTACAAAACAGAGAAAAGACGAGAATGTTGGTGACTTCATAGCTTGCTGGAGGGAGTTAGCATCTCAATTGGTCGATAGAATTCCCGAGGAAGAGCAATTGGGGATAATTGTCAAGAACTTTAAGCCTGAGATCCGAAATGGCATGGATCATCAATATTTCAACTGATACAAGGCCTTGATGCACGTGGCCAATGAGACTGAAGAGGAACTTGCCCAAGCCACCGAAGCTAAAGAAGCCTTTTCTCAATACGAGAAGACCACCCAAGCCATTAACCAAGTTTGGTCTTACCAAAGCTCGAGTCCTTATCAAGAAACTAGCTTCTATTTTCCGCAAGGATAAATATCAAATAAGAGGAGCAGTAGAATGAAGCACTGTCCCTTTTCATGCCTATCGACTTTGCTGAGTCAAACTTTAGCCATGCTACAAGTTGAGGGTATTCTGCAGTCACTAGCTCCTCACACACCCCCCAACCCAGCTCCCCCTAGCTGGAATGCCAATGAACGCTGCACTTACCATCAAGGATTCAGACGTAACACTAATAATTGTTACGCCCTGAAGCATGCCTTCCAAGATTTGATCGATGCCAAGAAGATTACTGTAACGCCCCGAATCCCATTATGAGATTTTCACCTCCGGGACCCGGTTAATCACGGATGCCGTGCGCGACAGCAGGTTTAAAATATAAAAATCACAACTTTTAAAAACTTTTCTCAAATAAAATGTTATCTTGTTTAAAAGCTCATTTTACAAAATCACAGCATGTGGAGTTTATTTAAATAACAAACCGGCTTGTAAGGTTTAAAACCATTCAATACGAATAATCACATCCAATCACAATTTCAAATCTACTCCACATATATAAAACCATTTATATAAATTTACAATACAAGTCGTTTATCAAATCATAGTCCATTTACAATCAAAGGAAACCGAAACGACTATATAATATAGTCCCTTCTCGAAGAAGAACTAGACGCAGACTGTGGACATCAGAGACCTTTATACACTTACATCATACTCGACCCGAGATGCTATGCTTGCAAAACTGTTAAAAACGGGATGAGCCAAATCTGGGCTCAGTGGGAACTATATAGGTTTTGTATAGAAAATACTTTACTTTAATGTAAGAGTTTAAAAACGTGCAATGCAATGCAATGCAATGCAAACCCGAGTGCATGCAACCCCACTAGGATTCTTATCCTAGCTACCTGGAAGTCATTTACCCAATAACTCGATCTCTCATCTGACCATCCATAAGATAAAACTCCAAGGAATTTTCACAACTCGAGGGGATCGCTAGTCAACTCGTATCAAACTCTAGCTTCCTAAGGTTCGACATGCTACGGACTATCCACTCTCAAGTGTAACTCCAACTCTTCTATGCTATCCAGTCCTTACTCCATAAGTCATAACTATTAGCCAAGTATTTATTATTTTCTCTTTAATTATAATTCATTATGGAGCCTATACTTGGCCAACTAATAGGCTTCACTTCAAAATCACTAGTCTAAACCGTTATGTTATGGCGTACCCTTATTAAACTATCTCATTAGCTATGATTTCCTCTTTCAATTATTAGTACATTTATGCTTTATGATCTGGCTCACTATTCCGTAATTTGTACGCGTCCGTATACCTATACATTATTTTTAAGTTCAATAGTTATCATTTCTTTCCACTTTATATATTAATACATTATGAAAGGCTCGGCAGTTCTCTACGTATACCCTGTTCTGTCTAGATGTGTCCCAATCTTGTACGCATACTTAATAATATCAAAATGACTTATTGGAAGTGTTGGATCAACTACGGAGGCCCCAGAACAAAATTGTCCTTAAACAGGCATTTGGCCTTAAACAGGCTTAAAAGAGAAAATGGCTCAGAAGTAAAATACGGGGTGTTACAGTGGATTAGTATACGACAACTTTGGGTCTATTGGCTTAAGAATGTTATTGTTGGTGATGGAAACTAAGTTCCAGAATCGTTTAATATTGCGTATAGACCGAACAAATTTTTTATGTAAAACTCCAGTGTGGAATCGAATTTTACCTTCGAGATCTCTCTGGTTTGATCTCGTCTCAGCACGAACAGGGATTGGTGGAGACAAATCGAGAACACGGGCTCGATAGAACCTCAAGATCTTCTATCGTATTCCTTTCACCGTGTAATCCTGTACCGAGTGTGGGCTGCGGTATCACCAAGATCTCCTCCTCTACTCTCTACAGCACAAACCCTAAATTCGTGAGAATTATTGTGTCGAGAGAAGAGGCAAGGCTGGCATATATAAAAGGCTACGATAGGGACCCTTAGGAGAAATAAGTGTTTGGGCTTATTATGGAAAACTGGAATCCTAATTCGATTAAGAATTGATTCATTCCATAAATTATAATTCACAACACTAAAGAATTATAATTGCACTCCCGTCCTTATCTCAAAATTATATTTCGAGCTCCTTATTATTAAATACTTATTATTCTCCCCACGTTAAGATTACAGATAACCATCATTTAAATTAAATTACTGACAATTATATTTAAATAACTTCTTAATCCTTGAGCCTACCACTTAACTTATTTAACATGTCGGATTAACATAATCCACCTGCAGGGTTTGACATGATCAAAACTTATAAGCTTCTCAAGGGGTTATCATCAATCCCTATACCGGGACGCGGATTCCGTCAATAATTAATATTCATCATACATATAGTGTCGCCATCCAATTCACGAAGATTATTGATCCATAAATGAATCTCACTTTTAATGAGTCAAAACAACAAACACTACATATATATGTCTATTAATTATTTCAAGATTAAAAGCATAAGTAATCATAATAACCATGGGATTTTAAATTGTTTTATATAGTCAGTATAAAAACAATTAACCCAAATTGGTCCTGTTCAATACACATAAAGTGTACTAGCACAACGAGTTAAAACTGCACAATTTCCTGTAGTCAAGATAAACTACTAAAACTTGTGCTACAATCCTACCGATGGTTGTCCAATTCTATCTAAGATTGTGAACCAATAAACTTATATTTCACAAGAACCGATGATATGATCCTCTGTGTGTAAGCTATACTCTACACACCAAATCATCTACTATATGGAATAAAAGACACACACATGCACAATATTTAAATAAATAATATGTAACCATTGCCCATAAAGATTCTCATTAAAATAGCAAAACCGAGTCTATATAATATATCAAAACCAATAATAATAAAATCATGGCTTTTAGTATATCACTCTAACAGTTGGGAATTGTAATGCATATGATACTTCAATACACCTTAGATATGTCACTAAGCTGAATTTTTAGGATGTGGATTTATCTTGGTAGTAATTAAGGAAGATCAATATAACGGAAGCATATTGGTTAGGCTACAATTATAGAAATTAACTCCTAGCTTGAATAGAATGACCTTCGAACATGGAAAAGACAAGTATGACGCTAGTTTTACACATATGATACGGTATGAGATGTAAGAAGCCGATAATATACCAAGTGGCCATAAAACTCGAAGAACAACATTGAGATAAGAATTTGGATGAGTGGTGTGATAATGACGCCCATGGCGATACTAAGTGGATGGGGTGCAATTGTGAAAAATTGTATATATACATAATGATTTCCATATGTGTAGTTTTGTTAAATATATGTAGAGATGTGAATGACCTTGTAACGATAAGCCTATATGTGTAATGCCCTTTAACGATGATATTGATGGTGATATAAATGGTGGGCGATTGTATGATTATATATATGTGTGTGTGGATTGCCATACGTGTGGTGATTGTTTGATTGATGATATATATATGTACATTATTAAGTAAGGAACCGATATATTCTTGTTGAATGATCACACGTATGGGCTGGTTAAATCTATGTATGTTTGTGAATAATGATGATAAAGCCTATAATGTGAATTACTTTATCGGCCCGATGTAAACGAATGATACATCTTGTTATTGTCACTTTGTTATTATATTATGGGATGGCTTGCGTGAACATTGTAATGTGTATATTACGATTTATTGTTGAATCTTCTGTTGATATAAAGTATGATGGTGAGATTCCATAGTCCCTGTGAGGTCCCGGGTTGGTCTTTAAAGGTTGGGACCTTAAGTTGGGACAGAGTGCCCCTGGGTGAAAGACCCGAAATGGTGCACGAAAATGAACGAGAGGCCCTGCTATCGTGTGGGTGAAAGGCCACGAAATGCAGACCTGGTGACGCTTGGACAATGTCTCTCATTCTGTTGACAATGTCGAGGCCGTGAGGGCTTTTGAGAGACATTGTCTCAAATGATATTAATACGCCACAATGAAAGATGTGGTGGTGTTTCGATATATATATATATATATATTATTGTGTTGTATTATATATTGTTCTATATATATTGTATCTTGTATATTATGGATAATATATATATCGGTTTGGATCATTGTACACTTAGAGAACCATTTGACCATCCATAACAAATAAATACCTAATGTGAAAAGTTCTAGTAACTATCGGTTTACAAACATAGTATATATATACGAATGGCTAGGTGGCTTGGTAGTAATGCTTAGTGGTTGGCCAAGTATGTAACTTATAATGTACTGTTAACAAAATGATGACTACGAATACTTGGCATAAGAGATGTATACCCTTCACACGTAGTTGAGGAACTGAGAATAGAATGATTCTTATAGCATGTGAACCCTAAAAAGCTAGAAAGAGTAGAATGTTATATGATGAGAGTTAGGGAACTGCTTTGATACATGAGATAGAACAGTTAGTGGGTTTTGGAACGCACATACATAGTGAATTGCATAGTAAGGTTTTCAAAATGGTTGTATTGTTGAAGCAACATATATATGATACATATGTTTTCAAATGAAAACCTTATTTCATTATAAACCCTTATAGTTTCCACTGAGCCCAGATTTGGATCATTCTTTCTTTCTCAACAGTTTTGCAGGTCCATACTCGAGGGTGGCACGCGTTGTACGTTTGTAGAAGCTCTGATGACCTCAAACTATTTTGTAATTCTTAATTTAAGGACGATGCTTAAGTGGAGTATAATCGTATAATCGTATACTTAAGTGGAGTTTGATAAAGTGTATAGGTTGAGGATATTTTTATTAAATGGTTGATTGTGAAATGATTGAACATAGGTTGTACTTTTTATTTTTAATTACAGGGTGGATTTTTGTTTAAACGAACTCCTCATGCCGAAATTTTGTAAAATATGTTTTTCAACAGATCAAGTTTTATCCAAGAATTTTTTTTAAAGGTTGTGATTTTTATGTTTTAAACCCGCCGTCACGTACAACATCCGTGATTAACCGGGTCTCGGAGTTGAAAATCTCAGAACGGGATTTAGGGCGTCACAATATATTACAAAGTTAACATTGTTTATAATTTGGTAAAAAACAAACCTTTAATTTAGTCTAGAATATTTGAATAGTCTTGTATTTGAACCAAGACATTTTGCAAATTAGTTATCAGCCCAAATGTATGGATAATTATAAATTTTATTATTTTTAATGGTTTTTATGCCTTTAAAAAATAATTACATATTTCCAATGATACACTTTTTGACTTTTTTTTTATTCAAATTCATTATGTAACTAATTTTTAGGATTGCTAAAATCTAGGGAGTTTTATAAGAGATATAAATGAATTATGAATTGAAATTTACGTAATACTTAAATTTTATATTTTATAACTTATCTACTAGAATTAATGAGATTTTAAGAAATTTATTTAACTAATTTTAGACTTGATAAAATCTTGGGCCTTTTTTAAGGGATTTAAATAATTTTTGAATCAAATTTAAGTAATATATATTTATGTATTTTGGATTTTATCACTTATACACTAGAATTAATTAGATTAATTTTAAGTAATTGCATAACGTTATATTACATAGATACATTGGGTCACATTGTACGAAAAAATAAGTAATATATATATATATATATATATTATATATATATATATATATATATGCACCTTAAAATATGTCTCGCAATGTCTCATTTAGCATAGGTGATGAGATATGTTATGACTTTGATTAGTTAACAGAAGTTACAAATATTTTATTCAGTCATAATAGAAGTATAAGGACTACATGCCTAATATATTTAGAGGCAATTATATGTGAAAGGATCTAATAAGATAAGTAGACATATTAAGGCGTAAATAAAGCAAAACTTGTGTGACAACATATATGAATAAGATACAAATATAATACAATAGAAAACTTCATACATATATATATGTGAACTCGTACTTTTTTTTTTGTAAACGTCCTACAATAATATTTAAAAACAAAATTAACAAATACAATATATCTAATAAATCACATTGTTGTGTTTACACATAAAAAAGCTAAAGTGTAAATTAACGGACTTCTCAATTTTGCACCAAATCACAAGCACCACCACCATTAGAATGGGGAAAGACAAGGACGATACGAGGAGAGAGATAAAAGAAAGATTAATAAACAAAGAGTACAAAGGTTTTTTGAGCAATTGTTTTTGGAGGGATTTAAACACAGTATCTCCTGTTAAATAGATCGTGCAACACATGAATCTAGTGAACCACTAGGCCAACTCTATAGGGTACGGGAGTACAAGGTTTGGATTTGGTTGTTGGTGCCTTGCTTGTCATCCAAAGATTAAGAGATAGATTAATAATAAACAAGGTGTAGAAGATGGACTAATAAACAAGAATCCCTCACTTTTGGTTGTTGCTCATCATTATGATGATGATCGTCCCCTGTTGGCCAATTTGGTTGCGCCAATGGCAAGGTAAGATTAGATTTGTTGGTTGTGTATTATTATTGCTATTGAGAGATTTAAGGGGCGGTATAATTGCAATCCTTAAAATTCAAGAAGAGATTGACTCTTTACTAATTTAGGCGTATTTATTGTTTTGGAGATCGAGTCTATCAAGATAATTGGATTAATCATTAACTAAGGGCAACCAAGTCAATTCACTAATAAAATTGAATAAAATAAAATAATTAAATATATATTCAAGCTTGGGTTAAAAGCAAAATAATTAGGCTAAATACAAAATATTGAGTTAATTCTTGACTTTTGAAAAGGAGTGGGTCTAGAAAAAAACACCTCTAAAATTCTAGGCTAATTACTAATTTATTATTAGAATCGTAATGCCATAAAAAACCATCTGAGGAGGATAAATTACAAGGAGGCAAAGATTAAGTATTTTCAAAATCTAAGAAAAAAAATTGGGACAATAAATTAACATTCTAAGGGAAAGAAAGTCTTTTATGGAGTTTGGTTAAAACAAATCCCATTTTTCAGTTTTTTTAATTATAAAAGAACATTTTTCTATATACAATGAAAAAAAGTGGATATATTGACACTCTTAATATCTTTTAATAACAATCTCACTTTTTATTCTGATCTTG
>JAKCWG010000056.1:0-44073 GCA_021464415.1 Lonicera japonica
AAAGGGTTTAGAAAGCAAAATAGTCGAGATAAATTGGAATCTTATTAGACAATTGGCTATGAAACTGGGAATTGGAGATTTTCATTACTCCTTTGTTATGAAGAAGACTATAAGTTGAAGAGCTAAAATTTCCAAAGTATTTTTTTTCACAGTTAGAACGCTCAATTGAGAGAGGAGTCTGACTCAATTTTCTAAAACATCAAATTTTATGTCAACATTTATGAAAGACATAATTATGTTATAATGCTTTGTGAACAACCGTCGCAAATTGACGTAATTTAATTTGTCTATGAAGGTGTGTTAAATAATCGACAGCCAATGAGCTAGTCACACGTGGGGCAAGCCCGGAACAAGCACCGACGGAGCTAGAGATTAGAGAAGGACTTTGTTAACCCTCTTTAAAGAGGGTTAGGGTGACCCTTTTATTTGATTGGTGAATGCAATAAAATAATAATAAAACAATTAGGCGAGTCTCACACTTTTTATTGCATCCACTAATCAAATGCAAGGATTACCATTACCTTCTTTAAAAGAGGGATAAGTTTTGGGGGCCAAATTTATATATACATGGTGGATAGGGGGATGATTTTGTACTTTGAGTAGACGCTTTAATTTAATTAAGACATTAAAAAAGAGAGATACGTAAACTCTTAGGTGGTGTTTGGTTGAGATTTTAAAATCAAGTTTTTTAAATTTTTATCAAAAAATCAACTTTACTTCACACTTCCCAAAATCTAGTTCACTTTATTTTCTCTCTCATAAAATTTTTAAAACACCATAACTTTAAATGCAAAAATCGGAATTAGATAAAAATAAATAAATTGAAACCTACTCATCGAGATCTATAAAATAAGATTCATTGTAACAATTTTTTTTCATGAGCTTTTTTGAATTGGTTGAAAAAACCTTCAAACAAAAATTAAATTTACTTTTCAACTCATTTTCACACTTCCCAAAAGCTTTTATAAAAAACATGTTTTAAAATCTCAACCAAATAAGACCTTAATAACGTAATTTAATTGGAGATAAACGGAGTGTAATTTATATTTAAAATGTGAAATTTGGAAATAAACCAAGATTCACCTACATTAAACTTGATCATTTTAGCGTGCTAATGGACTCATCTTAATAACTTCATAATTGTCCAGAAATAAATAAATTAACCTTACAAAAATATTTATTTCCACGGTGGCCCAGCATGCTCAGAAAGACAGAGACATGAATGAGGGAAAATAAAAGTTGAAGTTAAAGCCCATAGGCCATACTTTCCATCAATTCCCTTCAACTTACAACTGTGTCATCCCATTAATTACGTGTAGCCCACCACTCTTCAAAACCCTCTTATTTTCATAGAAAAAAAAAAGAAAGTAATTTATCTTAAATTTAGGTTATGTTTGATAAGAGGTTTAAGAAATTAAATAAGATAAGTATGAAACAGAAATTTTTTTATTGAATTAATCATTTCGGTATCTCACCTTTTTCATCTTTATTTTTTTATAAAAAAATAAAGGTTTAAATTTTTTTAATTTTTGTAAAATTTGTTATTGAATAGAGCCCAATAATTGTCTTTTTTTAAACACATTTAATGTATTAAGTTTTAGATAGAAATAGTTGACTATAAATTTGATTATATTTAATGTTTTTATAAGGATAATTCAACTTAAAGTTGAACTATAAAGAAAGTAACAGAGAAAGACAAAGATAAAATAGGAAATGAAGAAAAGTCTTCAGCAGCCAAAGGTTGGGTCCCTTATCTCTCTCTCTCTCTCTATATACATCTCTCTCGCGTAAAATCTCTAAGCTGTACTCCTCTCTCTCTCTCATTTGTTAAACGCAAAACATCGGCAAGGAGAAAAAATTATCATGGAAGAAGGGTACTCTTTCTCTTTCTCTCACTATATATATATATATATTATTTTATTTGGTTTCCCACGGGGTGTTCGGGGGCAGCTTTCGCGCAGTTCGACTAATTCTCGTTCGAGATTTATGGCTGCCGCTGACCAAGCATTATTTTAACAACCCCAAGGTTCTCTCACTATATATACGCATATGTATTTATATTGATGTAAATAGCTTGTATAATTCCAGAATGTAGTGCCTTTAGGAAGAAAATATATTTAATTCGTATTAAAAGCAAATTAGGCTTTTTTGGTTAATCTTTTTGCTACTAAATGTTTGAGTGGCAAAGTTTAGTGACAAAACGCCTTTTTCAATCAAGTTGTTGTCCCTAAAAGTTATTTTCATAATGATACTTCCGGCACGGAAAAGTATTTGTAATTAGAAGTGCGAGTGAGTAGCTTAGTTAAAAAAAACACTCTCAAATTAGCGGAGGTCCCGGGTTCGAGACACATCAAAAGAGGGTATCCCTTTAGATAAATTTATAATCTTACATATAACATTTTATGATTAACCTTTAAAATTCTACAAACAATATTTAAAAGCCAAGGATATTCTATAATAGAATAATAACATATACATCGTCTTAAAATAATATGTAGTTAAATCTATCATTTACCCTAATTTTCGGTACTTTTGGTTTGGTATTTTCGATATTCTAAGTTTTGATTTTTTAGTGTACAAGTCCGTGTTGTTTTGGGAACTTCAACGTTCTCTTTGATTGTTCATATTTGTTTCAATAATGCACATAAGAATTAAACTTTACGGTGGGACCAATTTTTTTTTTCTTTTATCAAAGCTTATTTTAATTAATGAGTAATGATCACATTGATATGTGATCAGATTATTGAATTTTTCACTGTATAAAATTTTGTTACAGCAGAAATTCAAGCAACTACAAGCAACTATCTGGATCCGGATCCGCCCCATCGCCAAAAGCAGCAAGCAAACTTGCAACCCTATTGCCGGCGAACACCAAAACCACCGTCCATGTAACGGCCCTAGACTCCATTGTAAATGTCAACTCCCTCTTCACCATAGCAGTCTTCCTCGGCCTCTCCCTAGCCGTCCCCAACCCAGACTCCTCTTCCGGTAACGGTTGCCTATGCGGAGCCAGCGACGTCAGCAGGCTACTCGTCTACGAGGTCGTGTCCTTCAGCTTCTTCCTCAGCTCCTCGCTAATAGCACAGGGACTCAAACTCGCCATTAATCTTCTCAACAGCAGGGCACTGGACGTGGCTAATAAAGCACAGATTAATTGCAGAGTTCTCGCCTATGGGATGGTAGGGACGGCTATAGGTTCGGTGCTGGGGTGCGTGTTTCTGATGCTATCGATGATGTTAGTGGTAGAGGTTAAATTAGGGAAATTGGCTTGTGGTGGTGATGCTGTGTGGGCGGCGATCATGTTAATTGTTCTGGTCACCACTGCGCTTGTGGGTTATGTATCCACTACTATATATGCGTTTTTGGATTACTGATCGATCCATCGACGAGAGAGTTTGGATTTGTGACTTCAAGTTCTCGACCGCCGATTTTTTTTCGTTCCTGCATACTCGTCACATGTGTAAATTTGTTGTACGTGTATTTTATTAGTTAGGTATTTAAAATGTATTTTTTTTGGTTCCCCACTTGGTGTCCGGGTCAGCTTTTGCGCATTTCCACCCAATGTTGTCCCAGTGGCAGTCTTATACCATTGGGTCAAGAGGCTTGATTATTTAAAATGTGTTTTGAAATTAACTTATTTACAGATTGGTTTTGTGTAATCGGTCATCGGTGGAATGTTTACCTTGAGGAAATAACCATCTCATCACTTGTTATATGTTTATTTCATTCTCTTCATAATTTTTTTCTGTTTCCTTTCTTAGTTGTTTTTAAGGAAGCTCGATCAGCTCCTTTCTTTTTTTTCTTCTTCTTCTCCAAAAAAAATATTAGAATGGTGCGGGTGCAAATTTAAAGAATTAAAATGCAAGGTGCAAAGTTAATTTAAATTAAGGCCAATAAGTTGGGTGCAAAATTAAAGGTCAATAAGGTATTGAGAGTTAGCTTCTTCTTTTTATAAGAGAAAGAAGGTACATGCGATACGTGTGCACATTTTCTTTTAATTCACGCTTATTATATTTTTTTTTAAATTGAACATAATATAATCTGAGATAGACGCAAAAGTTTTTGGTTCTTTTCTTTAGAACCTTGCTAACATGAAAGATGCCGTAAGTCTCTAATTTTGCAGACAATTTTTAATTACAAATTTGAGAAGGAAACCTACTCTTACTCAAACTTTGTGTCTAGTCTTAAAGAAAAAAATATAATATCATGATATTTACGAATATAAAATTAACACTCTATTTTGTCTTTTATACATATTCACCCATATGACATTTGTATAAATGCTAAGTTGGATTTCTTCATTACCAATTGGAAATATGATATTCTCTATAATTTTTATTTATTTTTATATTTAAAGAGGCTTTAAAGCTATTAAATTATGAAAAGATGTTAATTGAATTCGACCCTAAAATTGAGATACTCAATTTGGGATATCTAATTAAAAAATAAATTACACTTTTGCATGCAAATTCTTTCATTTAACATTTGTATCAATGTTCAATTGGATTTCTCCAAACCAATTAGCTATAGGATATATATGCTGATGTATATAATATTTTTCTTTCGCATTTATAAAAGATGCTTTAAAATTATTAAACTATTAAAGATGCTAATTAAGTGAATTCGATACTAATTAAATTGAAATACACAATTTGGGACATCCAAAAAGAATAAAAATTGGAATCTTAGTTGGGCATATCATAAAATATATTGTATGTTATGTATGATCCATTTTTTGAGACAATAAAACTAACTACTAAAAGAAAGAATTAAAATTAGTTCCATATATTGTTGGATTGTATAGTTGTCATATATATAAATATATATCTTGTTTTCTAGTTGATACAATTGACTTGTAACCATTATTGAGAGAGAGAGAGAGACCCATCCTCCATGATTGAGTTTGCGTAAAAGGACTCAATCATGCTAAATGTTTCTGTTTATAAGCATTTCATTGCAATTACAAGCTGTGGCCTATTGGCATAAGCCTTCTTAGATTTAAGTTCTGCAGTCGATTGAAAGCTCCCAAGTTGATTTCTGGCACCAGTAAAACAATTGTGGCCAGCAACAGACATAGAACTGGTCCTAACATTTCATGGAAAACCAAAAAAATAAAAATAAAAATTTCATCACGTAGTGTAAGACATATTTTTTTGGGTAAAACAAATAAACCCCCTTGAACTATTGCAGTTTTTCACTTTACCCCCTAATTTATACATGTTGATAGTAAACCCCCTCAACTATTAACTTTTATCACTTTATCCCCCAAAATGACATAATTGTTTATGCATGTACAATTAAAGTTTAAAATTTATATATATACACAAAGGAAAATAAATAAATAAAATAAAATAAACCCAGCCCAGCTCGATTTATCTCAAATTTAATATTCGCTTTCAAATTGAAAAATCCTAATTAAAGGGGGTTTGTATTTAAGGTGTGTGTAAATATACTTACGTATACAAATATATTTGCATTCACTTGTATTTATATATAGAGAAAGAGAGATTGTGGTAGCTATCAAGGTGGAAGTGTGTCTCTTATGTGTGTGTATATTTACATAGAAATATACTACATAAATATTTGGTAAATATACACCTTAAAATACAAACCGTTTTAATTAGAATTTCAATTTAAGAGTAAATATGTTAAATTTGAGATGGATCAAGGTGAGTTTATTTTATATATTTTTCTTTTTCTTATATATATATATTAAACTTTAATTGTACAAGAACAATTACGTCATTTTTGGGTTAACTGATAAAGGTTAATAGTTGAGGGGGTTTACTGTTGACTTTTATAAATTAGCGGGTAACGTAAAAAAGTGCAATAGTTCAGGGAGGTTTAATATTTTGTACCCTTTTTTGCGATAGCAAATTAGTACCATATTACATAAAGTAACAAGCATCTAACCCGTGCGATGCAGGGGTTGCTTATAATTTTATTTACTATAAAAGAAATTATATAATTTCACTTCAAAATTGAAATTTGTTTATTTTTAAACCTCCATCTAAAAATTTGATTTGCTATTAAAGGTTTCATAAAAATGGAAAGAAAAAATGTTGTACTTAACGACAATCAATAGCAATAACAAAATAAATAAATAAAATAATTACTTGGCGACTCGGTTCTGAAGTTTGAAATTGGAATTGGAACAAAAATACGCCTATACATGCAATTCTAAATTTCTAGCGCTCAAAATTGTATAGGCTTATATTTACTCTTTCTAAAACCCAGAATTGAGTTGCCAAACACAACTTTATCAGTAAATGATTGTATAAGTCTGAAGCGCCAAAACTTTTGTCAAACATTAATAAATAACATATACATACATAAAACTATTGTATTACTTAACTAAATTATTAAACATAGAAGCAAAAAAAAGAAAAAAAAAGGCCATTCAAACATTGCTAAACAAATACAATGATAAAGAAAGAGCTTTACATACAGCTAGGAATACTTTATGAATGCGCAAACTATAGCAAATGTGTAAACCTTGTAATTGAAACCTTAACCTTGATTCTTCGCTTCGACATGAGCAGTCAGATGGTGACAATCTGCAAAGATCACTGTTGAGAAAAACCAATCCCACATTATTTTCACACACAATGTGTACTGCTAAAAGTATCATTATTCAAAACAATGGTAGCTAATGTAAAAAAATACCACCAACTCAAAAGGGATCAGTGCATGACATTGTGCTTTGGAAATCAAAGTTATCAAACAATAAATACAATTTGAAATATACACGATCATATCTATATTTAAGAACAATGAGAAAAATATACTTCTAAAAGAACAATGAGAAAAATGTTGTTGTGATAAGAAGATTTTGATAACTGTTCGTATAAGCATGTTCTAATCTGTAAGATACTGTTATTTACAAACAAAGCAAAATCACCCTAGGGTTTATATAAATAAGAAATAAAGAAATGAACTGATATTGGCATTACCTGTTAAAATAAAAATTCTTGTCATGTCTCTTTACGTAATTTTCTCTAGAAATCATAATTTACAGGCAGCTAAACTCAAAAAGTTTCCGTCTGCAAAAATGCTTGCCCAAATTGAATTGGATCTAATTCACAAAGGAGTTAGCTAGACAATCAAAATGCACAAATAAAAGACAGATAGGAAACTACAACTACAAAATTTAAATTTTCATTGATACTGTGAAGGTCTTTGATTATAATAGTGTAGACACCCCGATCTGTGACCCCTGCAAGAACCCTAACGACCTCCGAGAAGTACTGTTTTTGGAGTCCAGGACCCACCCGAGCACTCGAAACTGCCCCGAAAGGGTTTGTTGGCCAAACCAACCTGTTTCTAAGTGGGATTGTCGCACGACATATCAGTGCGTGTCGCGCGACAATCACCCCATATGTCGCACGACAAATCCCTCTGACCCAGACCATCCACTCTTTGACACATCAGTCTATCAGAAACATCACTCCAGCCGTTTGTCGCGCGACATTGATCAACATGTCGCGCGACACTTGCCCTTTCTGGGGAAATGTCGCGCGACATACCTCCCCAAGCACTATAAATAGGTCAACACCCCCAAGGGTTCCAAGACAGCAACTTGGGATTGAAGAATTCTTGGCTTATATCTGATTTTCTAGTCTTTCATCAAGCATTCTTTATTATTGTCTTATTTCTGAAGAATTGTTGAATCTATTCTCGGCACTCGACGTGTCCTGTCTCTAGAATCGAATTCTCGGAAATATCTAAAGAAGAAAAAGATTATTATCGCCGGAGATCTCTCTGCCGTATTATATTTTATTTCTTATTATTATTCTCGTCGGGAAGGTAAAGAAAGTCTCTTTTAGTATTTAACATTAGATATCTGTGAACTTGTTTTACTTCTGTTGTTTTATCCACGTTTTATTTGAATAAACTTATTGCCAAGTTACAAATAGTCTACTATTTTTTAAAACAAAAAGACCCTGATAAAATCATTTGCAAAACTAGAAGAGTAAGTACATTATCGTCCGGATAAATTCTGTTTTCAAAACCCGGACCGGTAAAACCTACTTAGGAATTAAAAACCCGGTATATCCTATTCTTTCATAAACTGTGATATGTCTGGTAGAACTCCCTTCAAGAGTTCTAATTCCATATTAAATTAGTCCCGATACAAAGATCCCAGCTTTTCCAAAATAAGTCAAAACCCGAGAAAAATCGTTGTTATCTGAGAAATAAAACGGAAAACTCTCTCTAAAAGAAAAACAACTTTTGTCATATATTTACGTCTTTCGAAATAAAACATTGGATCTCGGAACACAAAAGTTTCCATCCCTTTCCCCGTTTTCCCCAGAAATTAGGGTTTTTACTTGGGAAGTAGTAGACTGTCAGTAAAAGCATCCAAGTTTTTCAACATAACATAAACATATAAGACCACTAGAGACCGAAAGGCCGGAATGGGTGCTTAACACCTTCCCAATCCGTAAAATAGTTTCTGAACCATATAGAATCCTGGTTTCGTAGACAAACGTGTAAAGAAAGGCTTATCTGTAGCCTTTTCTCTTACACAACCATTTTGTCCGTTTTTTCGTAAAACGGACTAGCGACTCTGAATGAACCATTTTGCATCTAGAAATAGAATAGAGGGACACCCGATATGAATTATCAACCAATAGAAGCAAATGGAACGACGGAGTCCTCTCCGACGTTTCAGACGCCCAAGAACGGGATCGAGACCCGGGGGTCGCATTTGCGGATTCTCACAGCGGCGACTCTGCTGGGGACATTAGAAAACTAGACTCTTATATGTGAACTTTTTTTTGTTTATATATTGAATACTTGCTTTTACTGCTTTCCTTACTTATGTTAATTGATTGAGAAGAAACATTTTTTCTAAAAATAGAAGTTTTCAAAAATACGTAATAAAGATAATGATATTTGTGAAACCAACCTTTCGAACTTTGCATGCACTTTCACAAATCATGCATTGGTTCTACGAGTGTGAATTTACCCCAAACCCTCGGAAGTATTATAAGTGAGTAGGGAGTTGGCTTGCTTGGGCCAACATAAACCAAAAGCATTTACTTCCACTCTCCTTGGCCAAGTACGCCCCCGAGGTATATCGAGTGACGAGAACACTCACGTACTCGGGAAGTATATCAAAAGGCTCTTACACGTACCCGCCCCTGGGGTATATCGCAAGGTCTTACTAAAAAGGAGGGAGCCTGAAGCCTTAACCATTCGTACACCGGTGCTGCATATAAGATTGAGTCAGCTAAAACACTTGTCAAACATCCGTAGGGGATGTACCACCTTACGGCTTACTTTACAACACCTTTTTAAAATTCGAGTCTTTTCTCGGCAATTTTTAGTAGTTCTTTTGGCAAAAATCGAGTCGCGTCATAATCTTCCTTCATCTTCGCCACGTGGTTTCGTCTACAGCCGTGAACAATGACTGTCTGGAAGGTTAGGCCGGTCGAGATCATACCGGGAGATTATTGAGACCAAGCACATTCGTAATGACCGACGAACGCGAGAATCAAGAAATGGATCAAAGCCTAGCCGAGGCATCAGCAGTCCAGCCAACCTTAGCCGAGATGCATCGTCTACTTATGACCGTCAGCAGGAATCTAGCAAGCCTCACAACCGAGCAACAGAGTACCCGAGTTCGAGTAAAAGAGTTGTCAGCCGAACGAACTATACCACCGGGGTTCGAACGGCTACCATCGAATCGAGATTAGAATCAAGGGCAGTCATCACAAGTACTTCCCCCAGTCCAAGAAACCAATCCGCCTCAAACGGGCCCCATCATAGCCGGTCCCGTTCAGATCGATCCCAACAATCAGAATCAATGGGCCCCGAATTCAGGCCCCACTTATCAGCAACAAGAGTCACCCATCGTCTGGCCCCAACCCCAACAAGGTTTTAAGCCTCAGTTCCAATCATGGCCACAAGTTCCCACAAGGCCTATTCCACCCCCGGCCCAGTAGCCCCTCCTAATGAGTACCCAGACATCAACCGACTTCGAGCAGTGTATGCAGAATCGGTTATAGCTCGGGAACAGCCCGACGAGGTGTCAAGAGATAGTGAAGAAATGAAGAAACTGAAAGAGCAAATGAAGGTTCTGCAGAGGGCGATTTCTCTAATAAAAGGAGCAGACGAAATTACAGATATGAATGCCTTCTCCCTTTACCTAGAAGCAAGATTACCCCAGGGATTCAAGCTCCCTTCCATCACCAAATTCACAGGAACCACACCCCCTAAAACCCATCTTCAATCCTACATCAGATCCATGCAAGTGTCTGGTTGTGGAGAATCGGAGTTGGCTCAAGCTTTTCATATGACTCTCACGGGGGCCGCCCTAAGATGGTTTTTTGATTTGGAGAGACACCACACAAAGACTTGGGGATATATTGTCAAGGAGTTCATGACCAAATACGGGTCCAACGAGGATTTGAAAATTACCCGCAAATACCTGGAAATGGCCAAGCAAGGCGAGAAGGAAAGCTTCAACGACTTTGTCACCCGCTGGAGAGAAATGGCCTCCCAAATGTCCAAACGGCTCGATGAAGAAGAACAACTGGAGATCATATAGAAGAATTTCACTCCAGCTGTATTGAGTTATATGGGAAAGCATGTTTCCCACACTTCAGAGCCCTGTTGAGCATAGGATCACAAGTAGAGGAAGAATTGGCCAAGAAAGCGGAAACCGATACCAAGAAAGCCTCATACACTGGGAGAAAGATGGCCACTCTAGCCGTGAACCAACTAAGCTCATACCCATATCAACAAAACCAATTTCAACAGCCACAACAAGCACCTCCGATGAGTTGACCCGCACAAGGAGACTCTTCGAGCACCGTGGTCAAGAAAAGGAGGAACTTCTGCACCTTTTCCATTACCCTGGTCAAAAGCCTAGAACTGCTCCGAAAGGCTAGACTAATCACTCAACTCAACCCACGCCCCCCACTAAATCCTATTCCTAACACCTGGAGAATGAATGAGAATTGTGCGTACCATCATGCCGCTAGCCATGACACAGAATGCTGTTTAGCTCTTCGCCATTGTATTCAAGACCTAATCGAGGCTGGTACTATACCTGCACTCGGCGGATCCAATGTTACTAATAACCCCCTTCCCAACCATGCTCCACCTGCGGGAATTAACGCCTTAACCACTGATGAAGAAGGCTTTGATCCCGTGGGACTCATTCGAGATGACCCAGCTTACAAATCACCCGCTGTACCGCCAAAAAGGGCTCGAGTTGCACCAGGTCTTAATCCGATAATTGATCAATGGATGGCTAAGATGAATTTCCTACCTGGATAGGGTTTAGGAAAGTCCAAATAGGGAATTTCACAACCACTTATAATCAAAACAAATCCCAGAAAATCTGGGATAGGATGGACCCAGGACAAGAAGAAACAACCATGGAGGCCCCGAGGCTTTCCCAAGGAGACAATCTATATGACAGAGACCTCCCCCAAAACATTCAGTTGGTCAAGAATTGCCTACAATCAAGGGTGGGTTCTCTAAAGCTCGATCTCATGGTCGGTCCTGGAAATTTCCCAACCGACTTTCAAATCATAGACATCCCCTCCAATTTCAACCTCCTATTGGGAAGAGCCTGGCTACATGACATAGGATCACTCCCTTCCTCCTTATACCAGAAGATCAAGATACCGTTCGAAGGAAAGATAATCACCATCCAAGGAGATCCTGAAAGGACCTTGGCAGATTTAGAATTACCTGTCTTGGGCATCGGGAGTCAAAGCATACAGCTGGGAGGCTTTTCTTACGAGCCTCAAGTGCAAGCCCTCACCACCCAGAGAATCGAGTATCTTTCTCTTGATAATATCCCCGGTCTCAGCACCAAGATCACAAATATGTTGAAAATGATGAAATACTTACCTGGAGCCAGTCTGGGAATGGGGTAGCCAGGATTATTGCAGGCCTTAAAACCAGTGACGAGGCATGAGAGAGAAGGGTTGGGGTACCAACACACCGAATAAGACAACCAAGAGAAAAGGGGTCAAGGACATCAATATCCGAGTTTTAGCTCTCTTAATGGATTTTTTGTCAAAGAATGAGAGGACTTCCCCTTTTGCAGCTTTCAGGAGCCTTGGAGAAACAGCGACGGAGAGAACCTTTCAGGATGGGAAATCTTCTATGAGGAGAACCTTTATATCAAGGAAAACGCTATACACAGCTTCTCTACCAAGTTAACGATCGGGCCGAGGAAAGAAAATGAAGACAAGGAAGATGAAAAGGAAGAACTAATCGGAGATCTTTTCGACGTCATGGCTCTAGGGGATGATGAGCCAAGAGACGACCCTGTACACTTAATACACGCTGATCTAGATTACCAGGAAAAGGGGGGAAAGAGTGAAATTGTAAAGGTAAGAGATAAGAGCGAGGATAGGGCTAAGGAGGAGTCTCTCCTAGATTTAGTTTTCAAACTTGTACCTGTAAGCACTGTCATTAATAAAGAAGACTCTATTTTGCGGTATCCTGTTATTTTTGATTCTGTAATTGCTTATATGGAATTAGAAAGATTAAATGAACACCCTGAACGGGAGGAACAACACATACAAAGCGAGGAGGGAGATACTCTTGTGATTAACCTCGGGATAGAAGAAGAAAGAAAAGAGGTCCGTATTGGGGCAAGTCTAAGTGAGACAGAAAAAGAAGAATTCACACAAACTCTGAATGAGTACGTGGATCTCTTTGCCTGGTCCTATGCAGATATGTCAGGTTTGAACAGTCAGATAGTCATGCACTAGATACACACCAAGCCGGAGTTTAGACCCGTCAAGCAGAAATTAAGAAAGCTTACGCCAGAATGGTCCCTGAAAGTAAAAGAAGAAGTGATGAAACAACTGAGTGTGGGGTTCTTGTGGGTGATCGAATACCTTTCATGGTTAGCCAACATTGTGTCCGTCCCAAAGGCAAATGGAAAAGTCCGCATGTGTGTAGATTACCGAGATCTCAATAAGGCTTGCCCAAAAGACGATTTCCCATTACCCAACATTGATTTGATAATAGATAATACCGCCAACCATGCCTTGAAGTCATTCGTGGACGGTTTCACCGGGTATAATCAAATCAAGATGCACCCAGATCACCAAGAGAAAACAGCATTTATCACGTCATGGGGAACATATTGCTACACTGTTATGCCATTCGGGCTGAAAAATGCCGGGGCAACATATCAGAGGGCGGCTACCGCTATCTTTCACGACATGATCCATAAATAAGTAGAAGTATATGTGGATTATATGATAATCAAGTCGAAGGAGAGAGAAGGCCATGTATCAGCCTTACGAGCCTTTTTTGACCGCCTCCGCCAATACCAGATGAGACTCAATCCGCAGAAATGTGTATTCGGGGTAACCAAGGGAAAACTCCTGGGCTATGTCGTTAGTAAAAAAGGAATCGAGATAGTCCCTGCCAAGGTTCGAGCTATTCGAGACATGCTCGAGCCTCGTACTGAGAAAGAAGTCCGGGAATTTTTGGGTAATTTGCAGTACATTAGCATGTTCATCTCTCAGCTTACTCAGACTTACGAACCCATCTTCAAACTCCTGAGAAAATCTTCACCAGGAGAATGGGACGATCAGTGCCAGGAAGCTTTTGATAGAATAAAAGACTACCTCTCCAAACCCCCAGTGTTAGCCCCACCACAGACCGGATTGCCACTAATTCTATACTTGACCGTCATTGATTCAGCTGCAAGGGCCATGCTAGCCTAACATCTGACCGATACACGAAAAGAACATGCCATCTACTACATCAGCAAGAAATTGTCCCCATTTGAGATAAACTACACGCCATTAGAGAAATTATGCACCGCTCTCGTCTGAGTAACAGAAAAATTACGGCATTACATGCTGGCTTTTCTGGTCATCCTGGCATCATGAATTGATCCGTTGAAGTACCTCTTCGAAAAATCGGCTCTCTCAAACCGTATGGCAAAATGGTTATTCTTATTCTCCGAATTCGACATCACCTACATGACCCAGAATGCAGTCAAAGGCAAGATCATAGTTGATTACCTGGCCCACAATCCAATATTGGGGGACATGCTAGAAGAAGCCGAATTCCCAGATGAAACAATCATGAATGTTGAGATCGATGAAGACTGGAAATTATACTTTGATGGGGCCGCCAACCGAAATGGGAACGGGATAGGCATCCTGTTAGTCTCCCCAGACCAAACTCATTCTCCAGTATCATATCGTCTGAACTTCTTCTGCACCAACAACATGGCTGAGTATGAAGCCTGCATAATCGGATTAGAGATCGCACTCCAAAGGGGTATAAGGAGAATACAAGTGTGCAGAGATTCAGCATTAGTGGTCCACCAAGTTCTGAAGGAATGGAAGATCAAAGATGAAAAGTTACTCCCTTACCTTGCCCGACTGGAAGATGTCGCCGGAAGATTTGAGCGTTCGAAGTTTTACTATGTCTCCAGGTCACAAAATAGTTTTGCTGATGCACTAGCAACCCTGGCATCTATGATCAATATCCCAGAGGGGATGGGAGAAATAACTCTTACCGTACAAAAAAGATTAGAACCAACACAGTGCATGGCCTTTGAGGTAGAGAATGAAAAAAATAGGGACTCAACCACTTGGTTTTATGACATCTGGAACCTGTTGAAAAATCATCAGTATTCTGAGCAAACAGACAAGAGAACGCGGGTCACACTCAGGAGATTAGCATCAAGGTTCATGCTTTGTGCTGGAAGGTTGTATAAGAGGAACTACGACGGGACCCATCTTCAATGTCTCACTGAAGAAGAATCGGTTAAGATGATGGATTAGATACATGGGGGCGATTGTGGACCTCATATGAGCGGTCATACCATTGCCCGCAAAATCATCAGACAAGGTTATTACTGGTCTACCCTACAGAACGACTGCGTTAACCATGTACGCCATTGTCACAAGTGCCAAATCTATGCTGAATCTCAGAAACTTCCTCCAAAAGAATTGTACAACATGACTGCTCCCTGGCCTTTCGCAACTTGGGGAATCGACATCATTGGGAAGATCTCACCCAAAGCCAGCAACGGCCATGAATTCATACTAGTAGCCATCGACTACTTCACAAATGGGTAGAGGCCGAGTCTTTCCAAACCCTTGATGCCAGAAAAGTTGCCCGATTCATCAGACGGAATATCATCTGCCGGTATGGGGTCCCACACGAGATCATCTCAGACAACGGCACCCACTTCGAAGGAGAGGCTAATACAGTCATGGAAGAATACGATATTACCCGACACAGATTTTTACCATACAGACCACAAACCAATGGGGCAGTTGAGGCCGCCAATAAGAATCTGAAGAATATCCTAAGCAAGATGACCGACACCTGTCGAGACTGGCCGAAAAAATTACCATATGCATTGTGGAGATACCGCACCACCGAGAGGGTCTCCACCGGGGCAACCTCATTTTCCCTCACATACGGGATGGAAGCAGTCCTCCCTGTCGAATTAGAAGTCCCCTCCCTCAGAGTAATGCTAGAGAATCAAGTTAACGAACTGGAATGGGTCCAGGCACGTTATAACGAGCTGGCCTTGCTAGATGAGAAGAGATTGAGAGCCGCGTACTACCACCAAGGGTATCAGAAGAGAATTGCTCGAGCATTTAACCAGAAAGTAAAGACTCGGGGTATCAATGAGAACGACATAATGTTGAAAAAAATTCGAGAGCCAACCAGAGATCCAAGGGAAAAGTTTGGGCAAAAGTGGACGGGGCCATACATCGTCAAAGAAATTGATACAGGGGGTGCTGCCATACTCACAGACCTGGACGGACAATTACTTTATTCACCAGTCAACATGAATCGATTGAATAAGTATTACCAATAAATGTAACATGTATAGATAAGAACTACGTAAACCTGAGCCCCAACTCAGACTTGTGTTTTTGAAAAATCAAAAGGGGAACGTACGCAACCTGAGAAGTGACTTCAGGCCCGGTTTAAACATTGTAAAGAAATTTATTTCTCATAAAACAAGTCCCTCGTATATTATTAAGGTGGTTCAGAACACCGAAAGTTACAAAGGAGATACAACATACAGAAAAACCTAATCCCTAGGGGTCAGCCAAGTAGGGTCCTCAGTGGCCAAGTCAATTCGAGCCTCATCCAAGATCTGGTACGCAAAGACGATACTCTCCTCTGTGGGCTCAGAATTCATAAACCGAAACCACTCCATTTGGAAAGGATCATCAATCAGCTCCCCTTCTAGAGACCTCCAACGAGAACGAATGATGTCAGCTCGGAGGGACCTGAAAATACCAAAATGGGCATAGTTGAACTGACGAGTCAGTCGAGCACGCCATATCCTCTCCACTGATAAAGAAACATACGGGGTCACAAACTTTGACTCTGAAGAGAAGTTGTTCAGGCCGAGGGGAATGTCTTGAGGAACGTTGAACTGCCGAAGAAGACGTCCTGGGAGATAAAAGGAGGTGAACCAGAGCCCACGAAGCCGAACGTAATTCTGCCCCCAGGTACTAAGCACCATCGCCCTCGGCTTCCACCAAGGAATGTTCTACCAAATAGCTCAAAAATTCTCCAAAAATCACACCGTCCAATCAGAAGAAGACATGGTCAAAGCACCAAAAATGGGACGATGGAAGAAGTGCGTCGTGTTGTCTAGCTGAACCCCGTTGAAACCCACCGATCGAAAACGCTCCAACAGCCACATGTATAGCAAGCGATGACTTCCTTTGAAAAAGGTTGAAGCTCTCCTTTGGAGGTCATCTAGGCCGTTTAGAGTCTCTGCAAGAACAATCGGCACTATAGACTCTCCATTCCTAGCATGGTAAATCAAACTCAGAATAGTTGGATCAACACGGGAAGAGCCCGTCACTAGTAGCATATCAGAAACAAGACAGATCAAGGCCGCCGCAGTACGCCCCATGCTATAAGAAGCTCTCTCTTCATAACGATGAAAGAACCTCACCATTTTGTGGAGGTGAAGAAGACCGTCGTTAATAAATCCATCACAGGCCGCTTGGGGAATGGCTAGCAGAGCAATCAGCATATCTCGAGGACCGATTTCTTCTATGGGAACAGCCATCGGGAGACGAACATCAGAACGCAACAGCCAAGAAAATTCCTCGTAAGTCGGGCAAAGCTCATCTAGCCCGAAATGGAAAAGATGATCCGTAGGGCTCCAGAAATACAAAGCGCCTAATAAAAAGGAAAAATCTACAGGACGATGGCACCAGCCCGCTAAAGGACTGAATGAACCAAAGTTTAAACCATTCTCAGAAGATATCAGAGCATCTCGGGCTTTAACATAAGAAAAATCAGAATTTGTGCGATAAGAAGACATTTTGGGAAAGGTGTGGGGATGAAGGAAGGAAGATGGGTGTATTTATAGCCAAAAAGAGGGTCATGTACCTATTTGTCGCGCGACAAACCCATATCCATGAGGGATTGTCGCGTGACAATCCTCTTTGCTGTACCCTGTTTTTTGACATTTTCTTACACGTAAGAGTAAGTTTTGCTAAAAGAATCACTTCTGTATGCATTTGTGCTCACTCTGTTCTTTTGCAGGGACCCTAAGTATCGCCACATCACAAAGATACGATTCCTAATTTATCGATTCGTGTAATTATTAAAATCTTCCATCACAGATAAGGAATAAATATATATATATATATATCATCAGACATAAATAAAGATTTTTCATAAATCCAATAAAAGAACAGTTTTCAAAACTAAATCTCTGTCTAAACTGTCTGAAAATAAAAACAACATATCTGTCTGAACTAACTAAGTGCAGAAAAGAAAGGCTAATCTATCCGAGCGCGCTTCGACACGCTCCCACTGTCACCCGAACCCTCCTCTGGAGTAGGATCGACCGCTGGGACATCCGAATAAGGAGGAACTGCTGCCTGAAAGGGCCTCGTCGACTGAACCAAAGCTGTAGGGCGAATCACTGAGGACCTTGAACGCCTAGAGGTCCAGTTACTGTTCCTCCGAGACTCTGACCGGGCGCGAAAGGAGGACAGAGGGTCGTCCACCCGTAGAGACATGTCGATCGCCCTCTGGTAATCGCGCATGTACGCCATGGGATCCCGACCAACGAACTGGAAGAGGTTCCAGTTGTAGAGGTACTGGGCATGGAGAGCTCTCAGATCTGCTGCACGAACTCTCACCCGCTGCAAAAGACATAAGAGAGAGAATTAGCACATTTTTTTTAAGATAAACAGATATAAAAGAACAGCATAAGAACGGAAAAGAACGGACATACCACGTCACCCACGCGGCCGCCCAGATAATCAAAAGTATCCTCGGGTAAAGGATACTCAGGCACGATATAGCGGCGAAGACCGGCACCAACGTAGATAATGTCCCGAGGGAGTGGCAGCAGATCTATCGGATGAACAGACGAACCCGCCGGTATAGCAGTAGAGGTAGACCCACCCTCCTCACGGATCGGGAATAGAGGAGGCCGAGAAGATGAGCCACCAAGACCAGGAGAACGGGCCGGAGGGCCCATAACCGTCGATGGAAGTGGAGTCAATGTAGCGTAAGTATGAACGCCCGAAGGATCCACAATAGCCGTCGCTCTCAGAGGCCGGACCCCGCTAGAAGGAGTGGTCACAGCAGCAGGAAGGGTCCGCCCAAACTGCTCATAGTCAACCATGAGGTCCGCAGGCTTCCAGGATTGCTCAGAAAAAGCTGCTCCCTCTCTCTCAGCAGCCTCCGTAGCATCAAAAACTACCCCAAGTGATACTGACGGACCGGTGAGAAACTCAAAACCCTCAGCACGCTGCTCCTCCATGGGCGTCGACTGAGGCAGCTGCTCTAGAACCGCCGCTACCCCACTTCCCTCACCACCCTCGGGTCTATCATCACCACCCTCGGGCCTACCATCACCTCCCTCAGGAGCAGCAGGGACACCCCTCTCACCCTCGGGGTCATCATCATCAGAATCAAGAATATTGTCCCTCTGATCGGGGACAGGCAGCAGCTGACCGGTAACCGTCCTGGACAAATGGGTCTGTCCTTGTATATAGTTGGGATCGCTTCCCAACGCCCGGTACCTCTCGTAGAAGACCCGTCCCCGAGTCCCCTTCGGCTCCCTCATCAAATAACGGGCAGCGAAGGCAGTATAGTCTCTCTCCTCGGTAAACGTCTAAAAGTCGAGCCCGTCAACCAAAGCCTGCACCGTCATCGGGTCAATCTCGCCCGTCCGCCTCATCAAAACTGGCGGGAATAAAAGAACTCGAGGCCACTGGGCCGGTGTGTGCTGGTGAATGACTCTCTCGCCCAAGTAGAAGTGAAAGCCGTACTCATCCCTGATAAGCCGCCTGGTCCTCGAGGCGGTCAGAGCGCAGCCATATCCGAAGTGGAGACCCAGATCACCCCAAGGGACCCACTCAATTTGAAAGAGAACAAAAATTTATTTTAGTTATTTATGTTCTATTTTACTATTTATTTATTGAAAAGAGAGAATACTAAAATATTTACCTGCTCCTCCAGCAGGTCATGGACGACAGCAGCTCCGGTCTCCCGAATCCGGTATACATAGGGAGTCCTGTAGTTCCCCGCGATGAATCGGCAGAGAAAGGGAAACTGATCCTCGTTCTCAACGAGGAGATCCACCTAGGCGCGACCCAGACAGGTGTAAGCCACGAACCAACTCTGAAGAGGAGACATAAAGAACATCAGCAACAATCAACAGATAATATGTAACGGACTGAAACAAAGATAAAGGAACAAAAGTATGTACCTCCCACAGCAATGAGAAGCCCTTGAGGTTCAGGGCTAAATGACAGGAAACTTGGTCCATAGCATCGTATAAAACGGCCAGAATAAAGCCCCCCAGTCGTAGTCAAATATGGTGATGAAGTCCCGAAGATAGGGCAACCACCAGAGATGGGTTGTGTCCCCCCACGGGCCTCGAACAAATCATGAAGCGTCAATAAGAGAAGGACACGGGCAAACTGATGCACCTCCTGACGAGTCATCGGCACCTCTGAAGCAACTAACCGGGCTCTCTCTGTGGCAAGCCGAGTAACCAAAATTGCCCGGGGAATCTTATCAACAGAACTCCGTCGCTCCGAAAACTATCCAAGTGCACCAACAATGCCCTCTGCCGTCAGATGCAAGGGGACATCAATCTGTATAGGGACCCTTCCTTGAAGGAATCCCGGTCAAAGCAAATAAGTCAAGGGGGGTCATCGTCATCTCCCCCCAATTCCAATGGAAGGTATGAGTGGTGTCCCACCAGTGGCAGGCCAGAGCCGACACCAACACAGCCGCCCTAGATACCCACTCCGAGAGGGCGTCGAAAAGAGGACCAAATGGAGTCGCGAGGAGCAACTCCTGGACAGGGGCCGGTGCCTGTTGCCACTCTAAGGAAATAGTGTTGGGAGAACCCCAACCTCGGCCGACCCACTGCAGACAAAACATGAATATAAATATGAGAAACCTGAGGGTACTTTGGTGTAATTATGAGACTTATAGGGCTACAAGGATAAATTATGTAATTTTCCAAAACCTGAGGGTACTTTGGTGTAATTATAAGAGTTATAGGGCTACAAAGATAAATTATGTAATTTTCCAAAACCTGAGGGTACTTTGGTGTAATTATGAGAGTTATAGGGCTATAGGGGTAAATTATGTAATTTTCCAAAACCTGAGGGTACTTTGGTGTAATTATGAGAGTTATAGGGCTATAGGGATAAATTATGTAATTTTTCAAAACTTGAGGGTACTTTGGTGTAATTATGAGAGTTATAGGGCTATAGGGGTAAATTATGTAATTTTCTAAAACCCGAGGGTGCTTTGGTGTAATTATGAGAGTTCTAGGGCTATAAGGGTAAATTATGTAATTTTCCAAAAACCTGAGGGTACGTTGGTGTAATTATGAGAGTTATAGGGTTATAGGGGTAAATTATGTAATTTTCCAAAACTTGAGGGTACTTTGGTGTAATTATGAGAGTTATAGGGCTATAGGGGTAAATTATGTAATTTTCCAAAACCTGAGTGTACTTTGGTGTAATTATGAGAGTTATAGGGCTATAGGGGTAAATTATGTAATTTTCCAAAACCTGAGGGTACTTTGGTGTAATTATGAGAGTTATACGGCTATAGGGGTAAATTATGTAATTTTCCAAAACCTGAGGGTACTTTGGTGTAATTATAAGAGTTATAGGGCTATAAGGGTAAATTATGTAATTTTCCAAAACCTGAGAGTACTTTGGTGTAATTATGAGAGTTATAGGGCTATAGGGGTAAATTATGTAATTTTACAAAACCTGAGGGTACTTTGGTGTAATTATGAGAGTTATAGGGCTATATGGGTAAATTATGTAATTTTCCAAAACCTGAGGGTACTTTGGTATAATTATGAGAGTTATAGGGCTATAGGGGTAAATTATGTAATTTTCCAAAACTTGAGGGTACTTTGGTGTAATAATGAGAGTTATAGGGATATAGGGGTAAATTATGTAATTTTCCAAAAACCTGAGGGTACGTTGGTGTAATTATGAGAGTTATAGGGTTATAGGGGTAAATTATGTAATTTTCCAAAACTTGAGGGTACTTTGGTGTAATTATGAGAGTTATAGGGCTATAGGGGTAAATTATGTAATTTTCCAAAACCTGAGGGTACTTTGGTGTAATTATGAGATTATAGGGATTTAAGGGTAAATTATGTAAATTTTCCAAAACCTGAGGGTACTTTGATGTAATTATGAGAGTTATAGGGCTATAGGGGTAAATTATGTAATTTTCCAAAACCTGAGGGTACTTTGGTGTAATTATGAGAGTTATAGAGTTATAGGAGTAAATTATGTAATTTTCCAATCCTAAAGGGGTATCACAAGTAAAAGTATGTGTTCACTAAATCGGACGTTATTTCTTAGCAGAGATGGATACTAACATTGTTCAAAATACATGCAGGAAATGACAGAAATAATAGAACGAATAAATACACAAAAGGAAAGAATTTCAAGAAAACATACCAGAGACCGTCGACGGATCTCATGAGAAACAGGCTCCATCAAGAGCCACGGAACATCCGGGACTGGTGCAGCCCGGGTAACGTCTCGGTAGACTACCGGCCGACCGCGGTCCACCCCATCCTCACCATACCAGTCGAGGTCCGCCCAGTCGTCATGATGAGGGCTGCATCGGAGAACGCCCTGAGCGTCGGTAAAAATGACCTCCTCTTGGTCACCCTCCAGTCTATCGGGCTGAGTAGGGTCCGTCTGTGTATATAGAGAGTAGTGAGAAAGTCGGAAAAATCAGAAAAGCGGCAGGGCTTCCGCGCTTGAGAAAAGAGAGAAAGAGAGCTAGAGAGAGAAATAGAAAAGAGAGAATGAGGTGGAATAAGCTCAGCAAGGGGTTTATAGACTGGTTCAGTTTGTCACACGACAAACAGGCTCTTTGTCGCGCGACAAACAGCCCTCCACCGAGATGTCGCGCGACATTTTGGTCATCTTCCCTGATTTTTTTACCTTTGTCTCATTTTTTCTCCTACAGGAAGGCTTCTGAGAAACAGTTTTCGAAAACCTTTCTGAGTACCGCACACCCATGATGAAAATTCAAGGAAAGGACTTCCAAACCATCTCTCCGAAAAATGCGGGAACAAAATACAGTGATTAAAGTGATCTCTGATCTCCAAAAAAGCCATCTTTGAAGCAAAATATCAGAGTAAGACGAGAATAGAAAAAATTAAAAGAGTAGAAAAAAGAAAGAACCCGCATGAGCGCCCAGAGCGAGCGAGCAAAACAGGGAGAGCCACACCAAAAGTGACAGCTAGGCCAAAACCGGCTTAGGGCTTCGTTTTGGGTGAGTAAGGCTCCTGATCACGACCAAGGGATAATAAGACTCCTGGTCAAAAACAGAGAAGGCCGGGAAAGGTCTTTCCCAAAAAGAAGGAGAAATAAGGGCATCGAAAAACAGAAAATGATGTGGGCCCACCAAAAGTAAGAACTAAAAAGAGAACAGAGGTCAAAGATTGAACTTTCAAACAAATTTTCTTTTCAGCACGATACCGAATAAATGGTTTAGAAAAATCTCGAATCATCACTCTGCGAAGAGCGAAAGAAATCCGAAAACTGCCTTCTGAAAGAAGTATCCTCGCTCGAGGAAAACATAAGAGTAAAACTTCAGAAAGATACTAGAAAACGGACATCCGGACAAAGTTTAAACTCCGAGAAGCTCTTTTTACTCTCACGAAATATCTCTCTCTCACTCTAGCAATCTAAAAGAGACAACCAATTCACCAGAGTACAACACAAGCCCTCCTCGAGGCAAATCACGAGCACAAGCCCTCGCTAGAGGCAAAAGGACTCACAAAAAGCCCTCCCAGAGGCAATTTTCTTTCTTTCTACAGAACAAAGCCCTCCTAGAGAGGTACAGTGTGGCAATGGTAGTCCTCCCACATGAGGCGAGAAGAACAAAGCCCTCCCAGAGAGGCACAGTGTAGCAATGGTAGTCCTCCTACCTGAGGCGAGAAGAACAAAGCCCTCCTAGAGAGGCACAGTGTAGCAATGGTAGTCCGCCCACCTGAGGCCAAAAGAACAAAGCCCTCCCAGAGAGGCACAGCGTAGCAATGGTAGTCCTCCCACCTGAGGCTAGAAGAACAAAGCCCTCCCAGAGAAGCAGAGTGTAGCAATGGTAGTCCTCCCACCTGAGGCCAGAAGAACAAAGCCCTCCTAGATAGGCACATTGTAGTAATGGTAGTCCTCCCACCTGAGGCCAGAAGATCAAAGCCCTCCCAGAGAGGCAAAATGGAACAATAGTAGTCCTCCCATCTGAGGCGAGTGGAGCAATGGTTGTCCTCCCATCTGAGGCGAGTGGAGCAAAATAAAAGTCCTCGAAGGAGGCAATGAGGTAACAAAAGCCCTCTCCGGTGGCAAAACCAGACACAAAGCCCTCTCCGGAGGCACTCACAAACACTTTTTGCATACGCACACTTCCTTAGAGTTCTTGCGAGAGCCATGGATCATGGTCTCTTCTAGCCGCCTCAATTCCTTGCAAGCAAGAAACTTGAGTCGAGAGGGTCTGTAGACACCCCGATCCGTGACCCACGCAAGAACCCTAACGACCTCTGAGAAGTATTATTTTTGGAGTTCAAGACCCACTCGAGCACCCGAAACTGCCCCGAAAGGGTTTGTTGGCCAAACAAACCTGTTTCTAAGTGGGATTGTCGCACGACATATCAGTGTGTCGCACGACAATCACTATTATGTCGCGCGACAATCATCCCTTATGTCGCACGACAAACCCCTCTGACCCAGACCATCCACTCTCTGACGCATAAGTCTGTCAGAAACATCACTTCAGCCGTTTGTCGCGCGACATTGGTCAACATGTCGCGCGACACTTGCCCTTTCGGGGAAAATGTCGCGCGACATACGTCCCCGAGCACTATAAATAGGCCAACACCCCCAAGGGTTCCAGGACAGCAACTTGGGATTGAAGAATTCTTGGCTTATATATGATTTTCTAGTCTTTCATCAAGCATTCTCTATTATCATCTTATTTCTGAAGAATTGTCGAATCTATTCTCGGCACTCGACGTGTCCTGTCTCTAGAATTGAATTCTCTGAAATATCTAAAGAAGGAAAAGATTATTATCGCCAGAGATCTCTCTGCCATATTATATTTTCTTTCTTATTATTATTCTCGTCGGGAAGGTAAAGAAAGTCTCTTTTAGTATTTAACATTAGATATATGTGTACTTGTTTTACTTCTGTTGTTTTGTCCACGTTTTATTTGAATAAACTTATTGCCAAGTTACAAATAGTCTACTGTTTTTAAAACAAAAAGACCCTGATGAAATCATTTGCAAAACTAGAAGAGTAAGTACATTATCGTCCGGATAAAATTCTGTTTTCAAAACCCGGACCTATAAAACCTACTTAGGAATTAAAAACCCGGTATATCCTATCTCTTTCATAGACTGTGATATGTCTGGTAGAACTCCCCTCAAGAGTTCTAATTCCATATTAAATTAGTCCCGATACAAAGATTCCAGCTTTTCCAAACTAAGTCAAAACCCGAGAAAAATCGTCGTTATTTGAGAAATAAAAAGGAAAACTCTCTCTAAAAGAAAAACAACTTTTGTCACTTATATTTACGTCATTCGAAATAAAACGTTGGATCTCGGAACACAAAGGTTTCCATCCATTTTCCCGTTTTCCCCAAAAATTAGGGTTTTTACTTGGGAAGTAGTAGACTGTCAGTAAAAGCATCCAAGTTTTTCAACATAAAATAAACATATAAGACCATTAGAAACCGAAAGGGCGGAATGGGTGCTTAACACCTTTCCAATTCGTAACATAGTTTTCGAACCCTATATAATCCTGGTTTCGTAGACAAACGTGTAAAGAAAGGCTTATCTGTAGCCTTTTCTCTTACACAACCATTTTTTCCGTTTTCTCGTAAAACGGAATGGCGACTCTGAACGAACCCTTTTGCATCTAGAAATAGGATAGAGGGACACCCGATATGAATTATCAACCAATAGAAGCAAATGGAACGACGGAGTCCTCTCCGACGTTTCAGACGCCTAAGAACGGGATCGAGACCCGGGAGTAGCATTTGCGGATTCTCATAAATAGGATGAAGAAATTACATACAAACCAGGGGAAATATTAAAGCAACTAAATTTCAGATTAAACATAAAGAAGAGGAGAAGAATAGTGAGATAGATACCGATCGACGGGTTTTAGAAGATAAAGGTACATGCACAAACAATCAATATAATTTATAATGCAATCCCAATTAAGTTTCAGTCTTGAAGAGACGAAAAATTTAGACATGAAATGCCAAACAGATGTCAAAGTGCTGGAGCATAGGATCCATTTGAAAAATTTATTAAATGGAACATTTTACATAACTAAAACGTAAATGGGAAGGAAATGGGTCCAGAGAAAAATACGTTAAATTGAGGAGAGGAGATACAAAGTCTTTCTTTAAGATAATATTATGATAAAAAAAAAATTTGCTTTTAGTTTTCTGCTTTCAAACTTTGAATATCTTTGTACTTTTATTGAATAAATCAATTTTGATAAGTGAAAAAGAATATTGTTGCTACATTAGTTTGCTTTCTCATTGGTATATGCTCAAAGCATACATAATATTAATATCAATGATAATTTCAAAAAAAAATCACGCGAGGGAGGGAAGGTTTACTTTGTGCTCTCCAAATTTCAAATAAAAATGCAACTCCATCTATTTTGATAGATACATTGGTTTTAAGTAGTAATAAAAAATTTCGTCTACAAAAGCATAGAGGCTTATGCCGTGCCAATATCGAGTACAAATAATGCATATTTTTAAAATACAAATTAATTTTATATGGTCTTTGAGACTTGTCTGTCAATTTAATGATATTTGCAAATAGGCACAAAAACCGCTAAAATGGCAATCACTCATGGGACAAAACTTAATTTAAAAGAAAGGCGATTGGAGATGGCTAAAACACAACGAAATAATTAAAGTGAACATACATAACAAAGGGATATTGAAAAGGTACCAGAAATAAGAGATTGCAATGGTGATCACACTCCTTTCTCCTCGCCCTTTTATAGTTGAAATCCTCAGTCAAAACTGATCAAAAATGACCACATGCTTCCAAATGATTGACGGGTTATAGAAAAAAGCTTGTAGCCATGTATAATGGCATATTTATGAAAAGTCTGGTACATCTAAATTCCAACTATAAATTATCAAATGAAAAATTTATGCATCAAAGTCTTTATATCATAAAAAGGATATATAAGAATAAAAAATAAAAGAAAACAGATTTCACAAGATTACTCTTTGTGCCTTGTTGCGGCATTTATGCAAACAGTTCATGTGCAACCTATCAAATTCAACAAAATAGTTTATAGAGAAAATTTATGTTACCGTTGCATTATAAAAAAAATTATAGAGAAAAGATACTGATAATAGTAACATAATAAGAAGTATGGATTTGTTCACAAACACATGATGGAACTTGTAATTTTAAATAAAATCAACAATCTAAAATAGGAACCATCTATTTAGATATCCTTTGGAGGAAGAATGAGAAGACACCAGAGTTGGCGCTATAACAAAGAAGAAGAGGAATTTGGCTACATGATAAGAAGAGACGGGGAAGGGCAAATGGACATCTCAGATTAAGAAGAAGTGAATTTAATATGTCAATAAGAAGAAAGAGTGAATTAATACATCAACTATGAGAATACCAAATTTAATCACATCACGTATCAATCAAAACTTAAATATGCATACATATATATACATACATATATAACTTATAGACTATGGGGATTAAAAGAAAATACCATAAAGAACTTTGAAGATTTGATATCATATATATATGGCAACATATCTTGCAAATAATGAACACATAAAAGATTTCATAATTGCTGCACTATTTTTTTACTGGCCAACAATAAAATGGGAAAACTGAAATTGGTGTCTTAATTAAGTAATTTTGTTGACAATTGAGAAAAAGTGTACCAATTGAGGGAAAAAAAACATAAAAGACGTAATGGATTACCCATATACCTTTAATTGGAGAAGCGTTGCGAAGGAACACAATGAAAGTAAAATGGAAAAAGAGAAGGAGAAAAATATTTCTGCCATAGATGCATTTGGGAGCAATTTGTGATGGTTAAGGAAGAACACGTATTAAATGATGGGGTTTAAGAGGAGGAAGTAGACGGGATATACATAGGGCAAAATTAAAACGATTGAGTTTGGGGAGATTTTGTGCCAAAGAGGAGAGAACAGGAGAAGATGCCACGTGGTGTCACTACACCAAAACTCGCTAACTGGCACGGTCCTACTCCGTGCCAAACCACCTTTAGCACGGCTCCGAGCCGTGCCAAATAAGGCCGTACCAATTTATTTAACACGGCTTCACACCGTGCTTAATTCGTACATTTTTTTGGTCAAAGGGTACCAATTTCACCAAATTTGATACCACTATAGCACGGATAGCTACCGTGCCAATATTATGACACGTGTCATCTCGATGATTTTCCACGTGTCATCATAGCAATGATATAAAGATATCGTTGGTGGCACTGCATAGGCACCCTTTTGGAACGGTTTAGGCACTGCGTAGGCACCTTTTTGGAACTGTTTTGGCACTGCGAAGGCACCCTTTTGCCACAGTTATGGCACTGCCGAAAATTTAAACACTAATTAAATCTAGAACGTTTTTGGCACGGTTCTAAGCCGTGCCAAAATGGCCACTAAATTATGCAGTTGCTGCCTGTTTTTTTGGTTTCCAGTTTTTCCCTGTTGTATTTGCTTTTAATTTTTTCCCCCTGTTGCATAGTATTCAAACATCCAACAAAAAACCATACAAAATACAATTGCTTCACAATAAATACAATCACACCCAATTAAATTTAAAAAAACCACAATAAATACAAATACATCACAATATAACTAAGTAAGGAAGAATATTATATTAACTTCACAAAACAAAGTCATTTTATGAGATTATGTCTTCCTAAATTACAAGTTTGTACTAGATTGCATAATATTGAGGTTTACATTTGATAGCAAGCTAAGGACCAAAAAAACCCAAACATTAGTTTAAGACAAAAAAAAACCTCCAAATGTTTTTCCACCATTAGTTAGCAACCTCCCCTTGCCATTTAGTATATGCAAGTAGATATCCCAAAAAATATATATTAGCACCCCCAAACTTTAATTGAAGGCAAAAAGAACCCTAAACTTACTAATGCATCTAATCATCAATGCAAGGAAGAAAGTCATCGTGCCAATACATAATCCCACCAACACCTACATCTTCCAATGTGGTAGCACATCCTTGTTGTCCACCCCACAATGAATGGTTAGGCATTACTATTTTATCAAGTACAACTTTAACTTCCCTAAGTTTCAATTTATGACCATGCACCTCGGTGACGGCCCCAATATTCAATTTCCTACCACGCCCGACAATTTCACTCTTGTAAGAAAGTATGTTGCAATTTATCTCATCGTCTCCAACTTGAGATTGAGTTGTTAAGCGAGTATGAGGGACACTTAAAGGATTTTCAAAAGTAGGAGTTTCGGTTGTACGTGAATTTTCAAAGTTGTGTCCAACACTCACAAATTTTCCACTTTTAAAGTCTTCAATAAATTGTGTGAATGCCGACTTCATTCGCTCAACTTCTTCCGTAAGGTTGTCCACTTTCGCCTCGCAACCATTATCTTTCATGCTAACTTCAGCAAGCATTTCACGTGCAAATGCCTAAGCCAACATGGCTTTTCTAGAAATATTAGAGCCGACACAACGCACTCTTCCTCTTGAATCTTTCCCAAATACTTCATAAATGGGACCACTATCCAAGGTTTCCTTCTCACCCTTCTCTTGAAATACCTTCAAAAGTAACTTGATTTGATTCTGCAAATATAGACAAAAATCATATTTATACTACATTTTAACAAGTTATATGTTAAACAAATAAAATTAACATTTAAAGAAGAACGAACCGCAAAATTCTCATCATGTGGCACGTATACCCTTTCTTTTGTCTTATGACTATCCAACCATAATTCTGCACGACTAGATGGGCGCCCATGTGTTTGTTCCCATATTTCGGCTGTTCGGGCATATCCATGACGACCCGTATTATGGGTGGTCTTTTGCTCACAGTTATCTTTAATATCCTTATTCCGCTTTCTTAGTAGTCGTTGGGCTTCCGTATCCTCATTATCACAAAATTTCTCCCAATCTTCACTTTTAATTAAATCTGGGACTTTTTTCTTCCATTTAGTAACATCACTACCCACAAAGTTCTCTCTTCTTAGCCTTGATTTTAACTTTTTCCAAGCATCATTGGCTTTAGTCATAAAGATTCTTCTTTGAGAATCTTTCACCTCCGGATATTCTGCCTACAAAATATTATGTATATAAAAGTATAAGTTTAACAATTAATAGAAAGTGAGCCTAATAAGTATAAATTTTACCTTATATTTAGTCCATAACGCATCCTTATATCGTTCCGGGACAAGTGGCCATGCTTTGTAACATATGGGAATATGAGTCCTTGCAAGCTGTCCTAGCCTTGTAGCGGAATTACCTTTGTCGCCTATTGGAAGACCATTTTCATCGAATTTTAATCTTTTAGCATTTTACCCACCGCCGAAGAACCTGTGGCTGCCCTTGATCGAGATGTTGATCTTGGTGTTTCACTATCGGTTGGTGCCGTGTTTGAAGTATCACCAACATGCGACATAATTAGCTACTGCATATACACAACCATAACATTTAGGACATATAATTTGCACGCTTATATGTAGCTTACAAACTATTAATATCAATAGATGAAGTAACGAATAACAACCCAAACAGCAATTAAACACAACAAAATAGTGCACATATTCACTCTTACAATCTACCAAAAATAGTGCGTTAAAAGTTAGCAAAATAGAGCACAAACTCAATCTAAATAGGGCATTAAATAAAATAAAAAGTCCTCCAAAATAGCAGCCCCAAAAACAGTGAATAACAGCCCTAAATGAAGAGTAAAACACATCGAAGTCACTACACCATTTCTCGCTAACTAGCACGCTAATTTGGCACGGTTATTTACCGTGCCAAATTTTGGTAGTTCTTGCAACGCTTTTGGCACTGATTAAGGCCGTACTTATTTGGTACTGCTCATTACAGTGGCAAAACCGTACCTATCTGCATCTTCTCTCTCCAAACCTTTAACCAAATCTCCCAACCACTTGAAAAGTGAATTTTGAATTATTTTAAAGTTCCCGCCATAGTTTTGTAAACTTTTTGAAAAAAAATTAAAATTTAATCCAATTTATTTTAAAAAGAAAATTTTGAACTTAAATAAATTATTTTTTTTTTTTAACTTTTTATGAAATTTTTTGAAATTTGAATGAAAATTATCCGTTGTACCTGGATCCCATTTTTCTCGAAATAATTCTATTTTGACTCTTATGAATTATTATTTTGAAAATCTTAAACGTTATATTATATTTTAACTATACTATTTTCATTTTTGAAAGCATGACAAAAGACCACCCATAATACGGGTCGCCATGGATATGCCCGAACAGCTGAGATATGGGAAGAAACACATGGTCGCCCACCTAGTCGTGCAGAATTTTGGTTGGGTAGTCATAAGACAAAAGAAGGGGTGTACGCGCCACATGATGAGAAATTTGCGTTTCGTTCTTCTTTAAATGTTAATTTTATTCGTCTAACATATAACTTGTTAAAATGTAGTATAAATATGATTTTTGTCTTTATTTGTAGAATCAAATCAAGTTACTTTTGAAGGTATTTCAAGAGAGGGGCGAGAAAGAAACCTTGGATAGTGGTCCCATTTATGAAGTATTTGGGAAAGATTCAAGAGGAAGAGTGCGTTGTGTCGGCTCTAATATTTCTAGAAAAGCCATGTTGGCTTCGGCATTTGCACGTGAAATGCTTGCCGAAGTTAGCATGAAAGATAATGGTTGCGAGGCGAAAGTGGACAATCTTACGGAAGAAGTGGAGCGAATGAAGTCGGCATTCACACAATTTATTGAAGACTTTAAAAGTGGAAAATTTGTGAGTGTTGGACACAATTTTGAAAATTCACGTACAACCGAAACTCCTACTTTTGAAAATCCTTTTAGTGTCCCTCATACTCGCTTAACAACTCATTCTCAAGTTGGAGACGATGAGATAAATTGCAACATACTTTCTTACAAGAGTGAAATTGTCGGGCGTGGTAGGAAATTGAATATTGGGGCCGTCACCGAGGTGCATGGCCATAAATTGAAACTTAGGGAAGTTAAAGTTGTACTTGATAAAATAGTAATGCCTAACCATTCATTGTGGGGTGGACAACAAGGATGTGTTACCACATTGGAAGATGTAGGTGTTGGTGGGATTATGTATTGGCACGATGACTTTTTTCCTTGCATTAATGATTAGATGCATTAGTAAGTACTCTCAACTCTTGTGATTTATTTGTGTTTACTTAATATAAATTTAGTTTAACTTATCTCAACATTGCTTTCATTAAAATTCTAGTTTTTTATAAAGTAGTTTTAGCATTCTAATATATTGTTTTTTTATTATTTTACCTTGTACATGTGTATATATATTAAAGTAGCAAAGGGTGATTGCTAACTAATGGTGGAAGCTTGGAGTACTTAAAAGTTTAGGGTTCTTTTTGCCTTCAATTGAAGTTTGGGGGTGCTAATATATATTTTTTGGGATATCTACTTGCATATACTAAGTAGCAAGGGGAGGTTGTTAACTAATGGTGGAAAAACATTTGGAGGTTTTTTTTGTCTTAAACTAATGTTTGGGTTTTTTTGGTCCTTAGCTTGCTATCAAATGTAAACCTCAATATTATGCAATCTAGTACAAACTTGTAATTTAGGAAGACATAATCTCATCAAATGACTTTGTTTTGTGAAGTTAATATAATATTATTCCTTGCTTAGTTATATTGAGATGTATTTGTATTTATTGTGGTTTTTTTGAATTTAATTGGGTGTGATTGTATTTATTGTGAAGCAATTGTATTTTGTATGGTTTTTTGTTGGATGTTTGAATACTATGCAACGGGGAAAAAATTAAAAGCAAATACAACAGGGAAAAACTGAAAACCAAAAAAACAGGCAGCAGCAGCATAATTTAGTGGTCATTGTGGCACGGCTACGAACCGTGCCAAAACCGTTCTATATTTAATTAGTGTCTAGATTGTCGGCAGTGCTATAACTGTGGCAAAAGGGTGCCTTCGCAGTGCCAAAACAGTTCCAAAAGGGTGCCTATGCAGTGCCTAAACCATTCCAAAAGGGTGCCTATGCAGTGCCACCAACGATATCATTATATCATTGCTATGATGACACGTGGAAAGTTATCGAGATGACACGTGTCATAATATTGGCACGGTAACTATCCGTGCTATAGTGGTATCAAATTTGGTGAAATTGGTACCCTTTGACCAAGAAAATGTACGAATTAAGCACGGTGTGAAACCGTGTTAAATAAATTGGTACGGCCTTATTTGGCACGACTCCGAGCCGTGCTAAAGGTGGTCAGGCACGGAGTAGGACCGTGCCAATTAGCGAGTTTTGGTGTAGTGAGTATTCCTTAAATTTACAGCAAAAACGGGCCTTAAAACAGTCCTTAAACTTAGTTAAAATTCGGCAACAATAGGGACTAAAATGTAGTAAAATATGTGCACTTTATGCTAGTAATAAAATCTGAAAATGGAACTTGTTTACCGTCATAAGAATTGGTATTCTAGTTTTGTCTTCTAACAATCATATTTCTTTTGCGTATTAAAGCGATTTATATCTCAACAGCTAAAGTTCGTAATTGGCAACGTTAAGAATAGTATTAGTAAGAATATCACACCTGTTTTACATGGTCTTGAGTGTTGGAGCGAGATATATAGTTGCAATATCCTGCAAACACAAAACTAGAACACAAAGAGAAGTGATAAAAAAGGGAATAAGTATAGGGACTGCTAGATAGCAACAAATAATACTCTATATAAGAACACTAAACATGCAAAATAAGCTATTATTGAACCAATTTCAATGTACCAAAATAAACTAGAAACACAAGAGTAAGCTTCATCTTCATTGTCCATAAAAAAAAAAAAAAAAAAAACTAGAAACACAAAAGTAAGCTTCATCTCCATTATCCATAAAAACTAATAAGATACTTAATAAGAGATAACAAAAAAGATACAAATATAGCATAAAAAAATAAACAAGAACTTGAACTAAACATTAGACATTGTAGCTAATTATCTTCAGTATCTAGAAGCCTAATCAACTTCTCATTTTCTTCAAGGATGGAGTTATACATTATGCGATCAATTTCAAATGAGTCTATTGCTTTGGTCAATCTCTTCGGGGTGTGTAAGACAATCGACCACCCATCAAGTTTGATATCTTTACAATAAAACACTTGACTTGCTTGAGATGCAAGGATGAATGGCTCATCTTGGATCAATTTTTTACTTATAAGCTTGCTAAGATTGACCATCACCAATTTCGAAGTAAGATCAACTTTGCAAGCATTCTTTTCATCCACATCTACCCAATCGCAATAGAATACTGTATGCCCAAAAGTAGTATAATCTAAATCAATAATCTCTCTAATAACTCCATAAAAAGTTGTTAAAACCCATTTCTTATTATAAGCCTTCATGGATACACTGCTACTTTTGGTACTAAGATTTTCTTCATGTGCAAGAGTAGAGAATGTATAACCATTGCATTGGAATTTGCTATAACTTGTGACCTTATGAAGTGGGCCATCCGCATAAGGTAGTATACCCATGTCATTCACTCTCGAGGCCTACAAGAAATAAATCAATATTTATACCTTATAATGGTAATAATAGAAGTAAGATAGTCAAGTATTTAATAAGATACTCGCCTCGTCTCTAAGCCAAGGGATGAAATCATCAACTCTATGCTTGGATTTATTCCCTTGTTGAAAACGTATTGCTGACTCAAATTTGCTGCATGTGAATAATTTTTACAATAAGAAATATATAATTATAATAAGTTTTAAGTATATAAATGGTTCACAAATACATACTAACCTTTTCCATTCATATACACCCGGGTATTGGAATAACACCCATCTTCTTGCTTGCTCGTATTGTACTTTGCTCAGGATCAATGTCTTTCCTTTACTCAAAGGTCGTTGACCTATAGAGTCGTCAAACTCATCGTCAAGATATGCCTCAAGGTTCCGCTTGTGAGTTCCTTCACCTTTCTCCGATATATACTCCATAGCATATAACAAAGCTTCATGTAATAAATATGCATTGGCAATGCTCCCTTCAATGAACCTTTTATTGTGGGACCACTTTTTGAATTTTTTCATTTCTCTTTCAAATAACCACATCGCCCGATATCTAGGAGGTCCAGCTGACAATGCTTCATCAGCTAAATGGTGCATAAGATGGATCATAATCACAAAAAATGAAGGTGGGAAGTATATTTCCAAAACACAAAGTGCTTCTACTAATGCTTTCTTCGCCTTCACCAAATGTTCCCTAAAAATAACTTTAGCACACAAGACATTAAAGAATATGCTAATACGTTGTATAGCTTTGTACAAGGGCTTATCATCGGGGAAGGAATGCATAAGCAAGACAGGGAGCAGGTGCTGCATAATAACATGATAGTCATGAGACTTCATATTGACAAATCCCGGGGGCTCAAGGCTCACATTATTGTTAAAATTTGATGAAAACCCAATCGGAACTTTCAATGATTTCAAAGATCGGTAAAAAAACAATTTTTCTTCCTTGGTGAGAGCAAATGGTGCTTGTGGCATTTTTCTTTTATCACTATCTTCAACATCTTGCATCCATAAATGTTTCTTCAAATTCAAATCTTTCTCTAGCTCTTCTCGTGCTTTAATAGTGTCCTTATTAGAAGACCCCTTCACCGACAAGATAGTGCCTAACAAAGTTTCGGTGACATTTTTCTCAATATGCATAACGTCTAAATAGTGACGAGTGTCATGATCTTTCCAATACTTCAAATAAAACAAGATGGACCTCCTTGAGAAACCTTTACATGTGAAATCTTCTTTACCACCCTCCCACGGGAAATCACCATCAAATTCTTCTATTTCTGCTACTACAACCTCTTTCCCTTTTCCCTTCTGTTGACCTTGAAGGTCTTAATCTTATTTTGATAATAACAATAAATTAATCATGTGTAATTTAACATGTTCTTGATATAAGATTATAGATTTCTTATTTGGAAAATCAAGAATAGCATTATTGCTCAAAGGAAGTTTGACAAGGATCATTCAATCAATATCCGATCAAGTCAATGAAGCATTCGACTAAAACAGATCTACCCGAATTCAGATCATTCTTCTACAAGCGTTAGACAAGACAAGAAGATCAATCTCATCACCCACAAGCTAGCAATGCAAATCCATGAAGCACAAAGATCAAGAATCATATGCAAAAGCTTCAAGGGAAAAGCTTCAAGTGAAGAATCAATTTGAAGAAACAAATCGAAGCATTCGAAGACTCATCTATTCGGTAATTGAGTGTTTGCTTAGGATTAATGTAAAGTTTCTTAATTGATTGATTATATAGCTCAAACATATTCTTACATCTTTTAAAGATTGATTCAAACTAGCTTCAAATTGAATTTATTTGAAAAGCATCATTTTACAAAAACCGAATTTGAAAATAAATTCATATTAATTTTAAATGATCATATTTTAAGCTATAATAAAAATAGGTATCTTAGAAACATATCTTTGAAGTTCAAAAATCATTAGAATTTTATTTGGAACTAAATTATTAAATTGCAAAAATATTTTTATTTTTACATTTGAAATTCGCTCAATTTTTGCCCAGTTTTGATCTAACGGTAAGTTGGAGGACTTCCCGAACTCCGATCATTTTGAAATTTTTACAGTAGTTAGACAACATTTCCTGGCAATTTTGACTAAAATTTGAGCATGATCCAACGGTCTAATTGAGAGAAATTAACAAAACAATGTTGAATTTTTTTGTCAAAACTAGCTGTTGGAAAGTTTGAAAATGTATACCTTGGAGCCAAAACCTCTCTTAATCATCCCCAACGGCCATATGATTTTGTAAGCTATAAATATGATGTCTTAGACATGTTTTAACACACTTGAATCATTCTACAAACTTATTTTACATATATACAAAGTTATTCAAGTATTCAATTCATTTTATTGATCATATGCTTCACTTTTGAGCTATATATTTTGATCAATTTTGATATCTCTAGTGTGAGCTTCAAATTGTATTCTTTACACACTTGAGAGAGTTATTGTAAATTGGTGTGAATCACCAAACAATTTTGTGTTCAATTGTGAGAGGTAAATCTCATAGGAAAAACAAGAAGGTAAATTCTTGTTTAGAAATTGTGAAAGGTAAATTTCACAAGGTTAGCAAGAGGGTATCTTGTGAGAGTATTGTGGTGTAGCAATACTTGTAGAGTGTGTGAGACAACACTTGTAGAGGTTTGATCTTCACCCAAAAGGAGATCGGTTATAGTGGAAATTCTCGGGGAACTAACCGAGCGCGGAGTAGGGGGAACAAGCCGAACCGTGTGGACAAAAAATCTTCGACTTCAAATTGGTTCAATCTTTCTTACTCAATCTCTTTATTATTGATTGTTTAAATTGTTTGAGATTGCTTATTTATTTGCTCTTGTGCTTGATTGTTTATTTGCTTACATTCCTTGATAAATTTGTTTAGTAAATTGTTTTACTTAAACATTTTCGAAAAGATTTTTTAATTCCGCATTAAGTTTTTAAAACCCTATTCACCCCACTCTAGGGTATTTTCTGACCTACACCTTCCTTTTCCGACTCGTTTCCATGGACCTTTTCTTTTTACCAGCCAATGAGTTTTTTTTTAATCCGATCAATGACCAACAAAAGTTGATCAACTTCATCACCAGTTAATTTACGGGGAGCAACACCCTCCTCCCATTTACCATTGAAGGTTTTCTTAGATGTATCAAATCTATATCGGTGGTCTTGGGGGAGGAACATACGAGATTTTTGATAACAACATTTTGTTGACTTTGAGAGATACTCAGACGGTGTGTGTTCGGAGCAAATTGGACATGCATGATAACCTTGGGTTGTGCAACCAGATAACATCCCATAAGTAGGGAAGTCGTGAATACCCCACATCAACATGGCTTTTAAATTGAAATATTCATTTTTGTTTGCATCCCAAGTTTCCACTCCAGACCATAACACCTTCAACTCATCAACCAATGGCTGAAGAAAAATATCAATACTATTAGAAGGAGACTTTGGCCCAGGTATTAAAATTGTTAACATCGAGAACTCGCTCTTCATACACAACGAAGGTGGAAGGTTTAGAGGTTGAATGATCACAGGCCAGCAACTATAGCTACGTCCAAACATATTATTCGGGTTAAAACCATCCGTTGCTATTGCAAGTCGAATATTTCGTGCCTCCTTAGAAAATTGCTTCCACAAAGTATTTGCATTAACCCAATCTGAGGAATCACGAGGATGCCTTAAAAACTCCATACAAGATTTTGCCTGAGCGTGCCACGTCATTTTTTCCGCTATCCATTTAATAGTGTACAACCGCTTCAACCTAGGAATTAGGGGAAAATGTCTCATTACTTTCTGAGCAACCCTTTCAAATCTCACCTTTCCACTTTCATCTAAGATCTTTTCCCCACTCTCATGCCTTGAACTCAACTTGTACCGTTTCGCTCCACATTTTATACATTCAGTAATATGTGCATGCTCCTTCCAAAATAACATGCAATTATTAATGCAAACATCATATTTTACATAATCCATACCAATATCTTTGATCATGTTCTTCATTTCAAGATAACTCACTGTCAAGTTATTCCCTTTAGGGAGTAACTTTTTCAATAATTTAAGAATTCCTCATGTAGCACCATCAGACAAACTAAATTGCGTCTTTAAATCATTCAACTTCACAAGGGCATACATTATTGTATGACGTGATGCATCGGTAGCAATGGTGGAGGGGTTCTGTTTACTGTCGAATGCAAACGTTCATACTTTTTGCCTTTATGTGGTTGATGATCTCTTTCAACCTCAAAAGTTGTATGGCCTCCATTTTTTTCACAATTAGGAGTTGAAGGACCCGTTCCCTCCATGAACATTTCACAAGCATCATTCACTAGATCATCTAACTTAGGAAAATTTGATTTTTCAACTTCTCGTGGAGTATTAGACATTGCCCCTAGTTGTTGTGGTTGATCGAGTAGACTTACAATCGAAGTCTCCCCATGGAAACACCAAAAAGTATACTCTTCATCCATACCATGTTTCATTAAATGAACAAAGATATCTTCAACATTAATTTGGCCTGTCCCATTTCGACAATGCTTACATGGACATGAATGCTTATTCCCAGAAACATTTTCTCAACTTTATTTCCACAATCTGCCACTGTCCCAATTAATGTTACTATAGTCTATACTCAATAGTATGTGCCCAGTGCCCATTCATTCATCATTTTAAAGCCATAAGGTACAAACTAACATTACAACAAAATTTGACTTCCTGCCTAAATTTAGGCACTTGTAAACGACATTAGAAGAAGAAATAGGATGAAAATCCCTCACTCTAGTTTTAGGCAGTTGCGAATGAGAGAAACTACAGTAGCATTGCCAGCAGCTTGAGAATTCTCCCCTTTCTGAATAAAGAGGACACAGATTCAACAATGTAAGACCCAACCAAATCCCAGCTTTGCTTGAAAACACCTGCATTGTAGCCAGGTGGATTGAGAACACAGCACTGCATCAGCATTAACCTCCTAATTAAACCCATCGTTACTCATCATTTTTCTGATTTTCAGAGTCATTCGTCCCATGTTACTCAAATTTATCCATAGCACTACTATTGGTACTATAAATTTGACCCAAATTGCTTATATATAGCAACTGTAGCCATGCCCTCTCCTTCAAGACTCGCCACTTTTTGATCGGAAACAAATTGCTTATATATATAATGGAAATAAAAATACAAGCGGAGAAAGAGTTGAAAGTGAACCAGAAGTCCACAAACAACTAATAAATTAAAGCCCTAGGTGAAACCTCAAAGAAGGAAGGAAGAGAGGAGACTAAGAAGGGACATATACCTGATTAAAAGGTAGCCACAGGCTCTAGCGCTTGGCGTTCGTTCGTGTGGGTGCCTTTGATAGAGAGAGGCCGAAAACAACAACTAAATCAGAAACGGCGTGCATATATATTATAGATCTAAAACTACGTTAGTACGGGACAACACATTGCTATATAGAAAGAGAAGATTGACCTCAAGTCGATTTGGGGGTTGTGTGAGTGTGTCGGTGGTCGGCGGAAGGTGAGTACGGGACCTCAAGTCGATTTGGGGGTGGAGTAGAGAGAGGGGAGAGAGAAACGGCGGAAGAGAGAAAAAGGCAAGTCTGAGGAGTATTTGTTTTGTTAGGGTTAAAACTAGACTTAGATAAAAAAAAATATAAGGTTTGTTTGTTTTGGTTGAAATTTTAAAATATGTTTTTTAAATAATTTTTTGGAATTGTGAAAATGGGTTGAAAAAATGAATTTAATTTTTTTGAGTTTTTTCAACTAATTTAAAAAAAATTATGAAAAAAATTCTAAAAATAGTCGCAATAAATCTTATTTTTAGATCTCGATGAGTAGATTTCAAATATATAATTTTTTTTATCTAATTCTAATTTTTGAATTTAAATTTATGGTGTTTTAAAAATTTTATGAGAGAAAATTAAAGTGATGTGAATTTTAAACAGTGTGAAGTAAAGTTGACTTTCAAAATTTTAAACAGTGTGAAGTAAATTTTCAAAAAACATAATTTTAAAATTTTAACCAAACACCACCTCACACTCTAAAAATGACGTGATTTTGTGTCTATTTTTATAATTTAGTTCAGTTCAAAACAAGCTAGTCCTGAACCTGGATCGAATCATTCAGTTTTGGTTTATTTATTTTTTTTTTTTTTCTTCAGGTATTTATAGAACGGTTTAGTCAAGTCAGTCAATTTTTAAATTGATCGTAACATCCTACAAGCAACCATGTCTATAATTTACTAGTGTTAGAGGCTATTACTATATATAATTATATAATTGGCCAAAGTTAGGCCGTTTTTATTTTTTTATAACTAAATGGAGGTTTTATAGAATATCATTAAAGATTTTTACGGTATTTCGTTTTAAAGAATTTATTAACTTTAAGATCTAATGAGCTAATAAGATGCTAATATCTTGTTTTTATTAGGGGTATGTACGCTTTGAAACCAATATATTTATTACAATTCACTAATTAATCCAATTCAATCCGACTTGATTTCAAAATCCAATCCAATTTGTCATTGGAATGGTTCGAAACCAACGTCTTTTGTACACATAGGATTATTTAAATTTAATAACATTCAAAACAAATTCAATCAACTTCACAATGATGAAGAAAATATAAATAAAAAGTTCCTTCCATTACTAAAATAAAAATCTAAATTAAGTAATTCCATATTAAAATCTAATTCATTAGTAAATTAAATAAAAGATAAATAAATTAGGGTTTACTTGTTAGGTTCTTTTATATATGTAAAATAATTAGGTGCAACCCGGTCTATATTAATAACCTAGTGTATAATAATAATCAATTATGTAGAGACAAGTGTCATTTTTAGTTAAGGTTAGATTGGATTGGTTTGATAATTTTGTGCAGTGTGTACATATCAAAAATCCTAGACATGTTTAATATATAGTAAGTATAGATATTAGTCTAGTGACACACTCTATATGCGGTGTAATATGATTCTTAGTAATTACTTACATTAAGAAGATGCATGATTTGGTACAGTGATTAATGAATGTGTTCTTCATATCTCTCAGTTAACATCATTTTGTAGTAATTTTCAATGCTAGATTAAAATATAAACTCTCACCAAAGGTACACCATGTGCTGCTATTAAGATTACAATTATGTATTTTCCCGCTAAAAGATATACAATTATTTATTTTAACTGCATTGGTGACTCTATGTGACTAATTACTACTATTTTGCTATAAATTAAAGATATATGTAAGATAGAATTGCTTTACTTATCTATTTCAATTGTACAAGCTAAAAAGTTTTCGTGTTGTAGTATAACTAGTATTAAATTTAATTTTAGTATAATAATGAGTAGTATAAAATAGCATTTTTGAAAATTATAATTACAAATTTAAAAAATATCCATTACGTACTTTGTTCCTCAAAAAAAATATTTTAATAGTGGAATCATTAACTTATTGAATATTAGTTATCAAAAGGTTTAATTGTACATGTTTCCAAAATGTAAGTAGTATATTTAAAATAAAATATAATATAACATATAAAATTTCAAAATAATAATACATAAGAGTCAAAATAGAATTATTTCAAGAAAAATGGGATTTAGGTACTAGACATAAGTTTCAATTAAATTTCAATTTTTTTCGAAAAAAGTTAAAAAATAAAAAATAATTTATTTCCTTATGATTTTACTTTTTTAAAAAAATTGGATTGAATTTTAAATTTTTTTCAAAAAGTTTACAAAATTATGGCGGGAAGCTTCAAATAATTCAAAATTAACTTTTCAAGTGGGTGGGAGATTTGGTCAAAGGGTTGGAAAGAGCATATCGGTACGCTTTTGGCACTGTAATGAGCAGTACCAAATTAGTACGGCTATAATCCGTGCCAAATGCGTGTCAATACCGCTAAATTTTGGCACGGTAAAAAACCGTGCTAAATAAGCGTGCTAAATTTTGGCACGGTAAAAAACCGTGTGTACAGAGAAGGCCAAAGGGGTCGTTTTACTTATATAAAATAGATTACCAATAATAATAATAATAAAAAGAATTTTTGTAGTGATATTACACGCCAATAAGCGATGCAGCATCATTTTTTTTTCAATTCTTTTTTAAGTTCATATTTTGTCAATAATGATTTATTTTGTACATTGATGCATTATCGTGAAATTCATCAATTTAGTCTCTTATTTCTATCTATTGATGAGACAACTATCTATTCCCACTTGAGGGTCAACACTTCTTAGTTTAAGGTAGGACACCTCTTTTTGGAGCGGCGATTCCACATACAATGTTGGTGATCTGGAGAATAAGGTTAGACATTAAATAGACATAAGATCAAACTAGCCAGCAAAAATACCATTTGAAGGCCATCACGACAAACACGCTCACAATCTACTAAAGGAAAGTAGAGCTCTTGATTTTTGAAAATCAAGAAATATGGATTGGAACACATACATTTCAATAATTAAAATTGCACTTGACTCCGTTACTGCTGTCAACCCAAGAATTAATCGATTTGTACTCCTACTATACCAAAAACATAAAAAACGAATGGGGTTTATGGACTTAACCCCCTGCGCTAATAGCCTTATTTGAGAAAATCCCCTAAATAAATTTTTATTAGACATAACCTCCTAAAACTTGACGCCGTTAACTTTTCATCTATTTTCCAATTTTTTTGGACCAAAATACCACACCCTATCTTCTTCTTCATCCCTATTTCAATTTAAACCCTAACCCTACAATCTCAAATAAGATCTAAACCAAAACTAAATACAGATTTAAACTCAAATGAAACCCAAAATTAAATCTAGATCAAAACTCAGATCAAGAGCAAAATTAATTTGAGATTGATGGTGGACTGGTGGTGGTCGGAAGTGGACTGTGGGTCATCGTCGGAGAAGATGGATTGGTACTCCTGGACTTTGATCTGTGGGTCATTGGAGATATATTATTGGGTTAGAATTCTCTCTCCTCCCTGCACTTTGATCTGGATTAGTTTTCTGTTGGAATGATGGTGGTGGGTAAACGGTGGAGAAGAGGGAGGTAGTCGTCGTCATTGTTAGCAGAATACTGAGGGTCATCGCCAGAGAAGACGAAGCAAGTGAAGTGACTATGGATCGTCGCCGGAGAAGTCGAAACAACTAAAGTGATGCCGGAGAAGACGAAACAACTAAAGTGACGCCGGAGAAGACGAAGTAGCTACAGTGACGCCGGAGAAGACGTAGCAGCTGAAGCAGACGAAGCTCTGAATGTGCTTTATGTTCAATTTCGTCCGCCACTCTGTTTTGGTGTTTATGTTGATTGTGGGTCATTTGGATGCTCTGTTTTAATGAATTTATTTTGATTTTGATTCCATAATATGGATATAGATATGTTTGTATGTTATAGAGAGAGAGAGAGAATAGGATGTGATGATAAAGATGGTGGTCCGAAGTGGGGCTGGCTGCAAGTGTGGGAAGATAAGGTTAGGGTTTAAATTGAAATGGGGATGAAGAAGAAGATGGGAGGGGTATTTTTGTCCAAAAATATTGAAATGGATGGAAAATTAACAGCGTCAAGTTTTAGGGGGATTATGTCTAATAAAAATTTATTTAGGGGTTTTCTCAAATAAGGCTATTAGCGCAGGGGGTTAAGTCAATAAACTCCAAAACAAATGCCTGGTAAAGAAGCAATAGTATTGTTTTAAAAAAAATAATAATAAAATAAATAAAAGTAATAAGTATATTCAAATTTAAAAATTAATTCTTGTCAATCCAATCAT